>JAJONR010003217.1:0-31010 GCA_029582245.1 Solanum etuberosum | reverse complement strand
GCTCGTACATTCCATGTACTGAGCCATTTGGCCTGCATCGTTTCATGATGCAGATACAGGTATTCAGGGTCATCAACAGGAGCTTCGTTGATACCACATGGAGTTCGAGTTAGCTATGGTGAGCCTCCTTGCTTCTGGAGGATTTCATTTAATTTTCAGTTTTATCAGGATGTCGTGGGTCTTATCCCAACTTCCATCTTTGTCATTTAGAGGCTTCATAGATAGACAGTAGAGTTTCAGAAGTCTGTTCATTTATTTTGTTAAATGTTTTAAAGACTTAAGTTGCCTATTTTATGGCAAGTTGAATATATTATTTTTATTCAGAGTTATTCATTTGAGTTAAATATTTGTAATTGAGTTCAATGAATTTTATTTTGTTTCAAGCTTTTGTATGCTTGAGTTAGTCTTCTGCTTGTAGTCATCCAGGATGAGGGTTCGCTTGGGGACCAGCAATGGTTCTCGAGTGCCGTCCACGTCCAGGGTGTAGACTCGGGTCGTGACATTGTGTAAATTTCAAAGTGAACCCAGGAGTTCCCCCAAACACTTCAGCAGGACATCAGATATGAAGTAATTAAGTCCTCATGAAGTGGTCAAGGAAACTCTCGGGAACACCTTGATAGATGTAGTCATGAATCATTGCATTCATCATCTACCTCTAGTTTTCTTGCACTTTTACTTGTTTGTGTAAACTTCAAAGTGAACCCGGGAGTTCCCCCCCAAACACTTCAGCAGGGCATCAAAATCAAAGATATTAATCCCTCATGAAGTGGTCAAGGGAACTCTCGAGAACACCTTGATAGATATAGAAGTGAATCATTGCATTCATTATCTCCCATTAGTACTCTACCACTTCTACTTGTTTGTGTAAATTTCAAAGTGACCCGAGAGTTTCCTCAAACACTACAATAAGGCATCAAACAATGTAGTAATTAAACCTTCATGAAATGATCAAGGAAACTCTCATGAACACCTTAATAGACTCGAGAACCATTTTTCTCTATCTCCAAGACTCCAACCAGTACTCTTGCACTTCCATTGGCTTGTTTAATCTTGTTACAACATACACCCCTATTTATATTGTGTTGGTAAGCAAATTCCATGCAAGATAGGAAAGTGGGGTTTGAACTTGGATATGTGGTGACATTTTGTTGAATCTGGCTACAAATATGGGTAATATGAAAGTTTGAGAATATCAGAAAAAAAGTAATTCCTTTTTCAGAACTTTTTCCTTTCATCCCATATTGTACCTTTTCCCTTTTCTTTTTTTTCTCTTGACATGTGTTTAAGTTTTAAGTGATAGTTTCATGTTGCACAATTCTCATACCCAAGGTTTTAACATGATATTAATTATGTCAATTTTCTTTTAAATAAATTTAAAGAATCATATAATAATTCACAACGATATTTTTTAATTCTTTGACTCTTGTGTGACGGAAGGGGTATATATTTTATAAAGTTATTCTAGATCTTGTCCAATTTGCTTTATGATTGGTAAAATAGAAAGGTATCAACAAAAAATATAACGTTGAGTCAATCTTATTTGTGCATGGAATATTTTCCCTTTATATTGGAATAAATTTTTGCCTTCACTTGGATAACAATATAGACCAGGTTCAATATTATAACCTCAAGAAGTATATTCTAATCCTATATGTACCAAGGAATATTTCTTTTCCAGAGTTCAAAAAGGCAGCAATGCAACAACATATTCCGTGTAATTCCACAAAGTGTTGTTTGAAGAGGGTAGCTAGAATATACTCAAATGTTATTACTATGGTTGTTTTCGATAGACCCTCAGCTCAAAAATAAAAAGACCAAAATAATAATGAAAATAATAATAATTGAAATGACATTAAAGAGGAATTTGCATGTGAACTATAAAAGTCATTTAACATATTACGAGAGCAAGAAGAGGTCATGAGTTCTAGTCTCACCGCCATTTATTATTTTCAAAAACGAAATTTTATATGTTTGCTCGGCCAAGAAAGGGATATGGATACTCATATTGGGACATGTTGTGAATATAAAATAAACAGTTAATGTATACTTATTTTTAGACGTGAGCGTTGAAGTTCGATATAAATTCAATTGAACTCAATTATTTTTTTTAAAAATGTATCAAACAAAGTTATTAAGTTAATGCATCAAATGCATGTGTGTATATATATATATATATTGAATCTAGCTGTAAAGGCGGGTGATATTAAAGTTTGAGAATAATATAAAGGGAATAATCTGGCTATAAACATTTTCATTTTTCAACCAAATATTTCCAGATAAATGTTCATAGATATTACTAAAGATTTATAAGTTTTATACAAACTAATCCTATGTGTCAAGATAATTAAGCATAATATCTAAACTAAAGAAGGAACGCTTGAGAAGAATGTTTTTGTTTATTTACGTGGCAAATTATTAACAAATAAAAAACTTTGGAGGCTTAAGATTGTGCTATTTACCTCCTCATAATTTCATGAATTACAACGGACTCTCTTATTTTATTTTATAATAATTAATTTTCCTATGTCTATGATGTTAATGCACTCGATTAGTCCTTCGGGATGACTCAGTTTGTTTGGAGGGTAGCCATTTACATAAATGACTCGGGATCTATCCCTCCTCAATGTCTTCTGCCTCGAACTTGTTGCATAGAACTTGCTTAGTACATTTTACATCAGTGGCGTACGCGGTGTCACCTTTTTAAAATGAGAAGATAAATAAACAATGTAACATCATATTTTATATATATATATATATATTTTGTTCAAAATATTACCATGTGAGAAAGAAGGTAAATGAAAAAAACATTAAAAAAAAATGTAACAAAATGAGGCCAGAAAGGTTTGAACACGTGACCTAAGTTGCAATTTCCCAGCTAAAAGCCAGTTGAGTTATGCACACCTTTGATCAAGGTGTGTCACATTAATAATATATATCGTTATCTCTGTTTTTTCCCTTTTTACTCTATACATATTTGATAAAATTTCCCGAGGAAGCAATGTCACGTGACATCTCATGACCCTTGCTAAATCCGCCACTGATTTATATCACCTATGTGATTTGCAGGCTATTACACATCGAAGTTTTCAAAAAAATAATATTAAAAGATGCACTCGATTAGTTGTATTGTATGACATTCAATTATTTTTGATACATTCATGAGTACTATTATCAGTACTATTACGTATAGTGTTTTCAAAAGATGGTTTTGTGAGCCTAACAAAAGGGAGTTCCCAATTTGTCTGCTTCCAGCTTTTTTGAAATAAATACAGGAGGAACTTTCATGCACAAAAAAGAGTTATCCTGAGTCATTTTAGCAACAAGGGTTCTAACTGTTGGGTATTAATTACCCTGAGTTTCTTACCATAAATAAGTTTTCTTTTTAGGAAAAAGTTTTAACATTTGGCTAATTCTTTTCTTGTAGGAAAAGGTTTAGAACTCCATAAATATAGGTTTGTTCCTTCTAACTTAATCAACATTTACAATGTAGTCGGTCTTTGAGAGTTTTGGTTTGGGGGAGAATTTATGGGACACAAGTAATACGTTATTACTTGTGTGAACCTCCCATGTATTTCGAGTGAATTGGTTGAGGTTATTTATCTCTATATTTTGTACTCTCATATTTATATAGTAGATTGCTCATCTCCTTTGTGGATGTAGGTCGATTGACCGAACCACGTAATTAAATCGTTGTGTCTTTTGGTATATTTTTTGTTTGTCTTCTTACTCATGGTCTATCGAGGTTTGATTTTTTAATGACCCAAAAAGTCATTTTTGAAAATTTTATAAAATTATCATTTTACCCCTCTCGATAGTTGCCCCGAGTAATTTCTTGATCAGTCGGAAAAATTGGTTTTGAAATTTTGTACTATTCGTTTAACTATGATTATTAATTTATAAGTAATTTTAAATAATTTATTCTAATTGATAGTTAATGGGCCAAATCCATAATTTAATTATTAGCTTATATCACTTGACCCATGTGCAAAAATAAATTGGAGTAAATAGGGTTTAATAATATTTTTTCCTTTTTCCTTGTTGCAACAAATTATTATTATTTTAGCGTCCAACTCAAACTCTGAAGGAGAGGAAAACTGATGAGCGTTCAGGTAAACTTTTAATGAAAGATCTCGTTTTTATAATTGTGTAATAAATTGATGGGTAGATTATATAATCTATTAGTATTATTGTAATTATTATATTAGTTGGATGGGGAAATTGAATTGCAAGAATTTGGTTACTGCAACACAGATTGATTCTTAAAATAAATTAGGGAACAAGAGTTAGTGGGCGTAATGATTGCATAATGATGACTAACTGATTGGAGTGGAGGTGTATTGTAAGGTGCATATCATGAGCAGCCATTGTGTTATGCGGTTGAAGTTACCGGATACGTTACTTGACTTTGTTTTGGATTTTTTTATAGTTATCACGTTATGAATTAAGTTTTTTTTTTATATATTGAGATAGGTAATTAAATATGAATATTATTATATTTATGATATTGGAATAATTGAAACTTATCACTAGACTTGGAATTTGGAAATATGAGAATTGACATGTAATTGAAATCAAGATTAGGAACTTGATTTTAGGTTTGAGTGAATTTTTGGATCTAGACTAGACACATATTAATATGGGTGTTGTTAGTTTTGAAATCTTATTGTGATTATTTGCTTGAATAGATTGCATTGATTTGGAAGCCAAACGAAAGGCACGATTGTATTGTTGTGAATTGTGCAATGTTATGAAAATGGTCATCTCCTCATTGTGAATATGTCATTTGCATTGGCTCTGAGACATGGTTGTGATAAGTGTTATGTGATAAAAGGATGTACCATTTCGGGGGACGTGACCCGCGCCGTGACGGATACTATATTTCGAGGGACGTATCGCACGCCGCGATGGATACTATATATCGAGGGTCGTGTCGCACGCCGCGACGAATGCATGGACAGATATGTCCCCCATGGGTTCCGGACTGAGAGACAATGGGTGTGTATCGTTAGGTCAGACATGCATCACTATACTTGACATTGTATTTCATTGCATTGCACATTTTAATCATTGATGAACTTGATCTTATGTGTTGCTGATCTTGTGAGTGCCTTTCTGTGGAAGTTGTGATTGATGAATATTGAGTTTGTTGTTGAGGATATAAATTTGTTAGAGTGTTATTGTTGAGCTGTGTGCTATGTAAACTGTGAACTGTTAGGTTGGGTTGGTTTTATGCAGGTTGTAGTTGTGGAGGTTCGGATGGGGTGTAAGGAGTACCCATATTCTGTTCCCTTAGCTTGTGTTTAGAAGTTTACTTGTTGAGTACCGTGTGGTTTGGTACTCACCCCCTTGCTTCTACATTTTTGTAGGTTACGAGCCTGGATCTTCATGATACCTTCTATTCTCTTCTTTTCTGAGGCTTCCTATGGAGATTTGTGAGGTAGTTGTTTGTTATCTCAGCGGACCTTCTTACTCCTGTTTATGATTTTATTTTTATTCTAGAAACAATGTCATTTGAGACTTATGTTTTTCTTTCGAATCAATTGTAATACTTTAGAGGCTTGTACACGTGGCAACCAGGTTTTGGGGGTTTAATTAAGTTGACTTTGTTTTCCGCAGTATTTTATAGTATTAGACTTTTATTCTCGTTTTACTTCCGCATTCACCGTATTAGTTGGGTTTTAGGCTGACTTGTCTTGGTGGGATAAGACGAGTGTCATCACGTACATTTTTGGGTCGTGACAGATTTGCTATTTTAAGAAACCCGAACCAACTCAATTCATGTAACCCCTAGTGAGAATCTAATTAGTCGGACACCAATTATAAAAAATATTTTTCAAGTGCTACACCATTTTTATCCGGAATAAATTAAACAAAGTCTCAACACATCAAACGAATCCAATCAAATTTAGCACAATTCAGTTATTAATAGGTACAAGTTTTTTTCTTCTTTTTTTTGGTGATTTTTTTATTTTCTTTTATTGTGTAATTTTTTCTTCCAATGAGTATACTTTATGTAGCTCAAAATGGATAATTATACGGCTAAAATAAAGTTCTAGGTAATTAAAGAACAAAAATTAACGTCCAATCTTCATGACTTTAATTGTATGGAAATACTAGTGCTTCAACCATTGTGTTCATTAACTCCAGCTAGATCTTGCACTTCTTGTTTGTGTAATTTTCAAAGTGGACTCGGGAGTCCCCCAAACACTTTAGGAGGGCTTCTAACAACAAAGTAAGTCTGTATGAAGCGGTCAAGGGAACTCTAGGAAACACCTTGATAGATATATATATACATGAACCATATTGTGCTCATCCTCTCTAGCTAGTACTTTTGCATTTCTACTTGTTTATGTAATTTTCAAAGTGAACCCGGGAGTTCCCCCAAACACTTCAGTAGGGCTTCAAACAACAAAGTAACCCCTCATGAAGTGGTCAAGGGAACTCTAGGGAACACCTTGATAGATTTATACGTAAAATATTGTGTTCATTATCCATAACCAGTACTCTTACACTTCTATTTGTTTGTGTAAAATTTCAAAGTGAGCCCAGGAATTCCCCCAAACACAGCAGGGCATCAAACAACAAGTAAGCCCTAATGAAGCGGTCAAGGGAACTCTAGGAACACCTTGATAGACTTGAAAACCATTTTTGTTCATCATCTCCACCTAGCTAGTAGTACTCTTGCATTCCTACTTGTTTGTTTAATTTGTCACAATATACATTCCTATTTATAACATTGTTTTTATAAGAAAATTCCATCCTAAATGTGAAAGTGAGGTTTGAACTAGGATATGGGGTGACACTATATTGAATGTGGCTACAAATATGGGTAATATTAAAGTTTGAGAATATTGGAAAAAAGTAATTCCTTCTCTAGATCCTTGTCTTTACACCTCATATTGTACTTTTTCCTCTCTTTTTTCCATGTCTTACAGTTTGGATGATGGCTTCCCTTGCTAATTCTTATACCAAAGTTTTTTTAAAAAAAACATTATACCACTAGATAGTGTCTAGCGGCCTTTTATTAATAATATAATTAAAAGAAAACCTCAACAGAGATAAGTACAAGCAAGGGGGCTAGACCTTATCTTACCAATTCTAATGAGGTACGATACCTCTACTAATTAACCTGCATGAAGAAAATAAGAGCTAGAGAGAACTAAGTATTTTATGATCATCACAGAGTTTATAATACACTCTATGATGATATTACAAATGAGGATGCTTAAGTAGTACAAAGGTATAGTCTTCCGCTATAAGTTAAGCCAGGCAAAGGGTTCGCTTGGGGCCAGCAATGGTTCTCGAGTGCCAGCCACGTCCGGGGTGTAGGCTCGGGGCATGACACAAAGTTTCATTTCTTTCTTAAATGTGAAAACATTTACTCTTTGGGAATACATAGTCCCGATATACTCTTTTAGAAGAAATGAACTTCAATCTTTACTCTTTACTCAACTGAAAACTCAAGTCTTAAAACAAAGTTAAAACGTTTGTAAAAGACTTTTGAAAACTTTATGAACTTCTCTTGACTTGACTCTTAACTTTTCTTGAATTTAATTATGGATTCAAGGCTCATGATCTCAAGTTATGGATGATTTCATGTTGTTTAGACGTATCTTAGAGTGTAGAAATCGACTAGAAAACATAGGTACGTTTCAAGGGAACTCGTACGGAAAGAAGTGGAAAAGAGTAGAGAACCTGGCGTCCCTGGCGCTCTGAGTGGCGCGGGGCACCAGAGCTTAAACTTCAGAACTGGGGATGGGGCGCACTGGCTGGCGCGGCGCCCCAGAGCCCAAACTACAGAACACAAAGTGGGGCGCTCTAGCTGGCGCGGCGCCCCACCCCTTTCCCCAGAATTTCTCCAATTTTTCTTGCTCGTTTTTCAACTCTAAACCCTCTAGATTCAATTGGTTCTTTCCCCAAACACTTAGGTTCGACTACATAACCAAAGTATGCAATAATCTACTCAAAACGACATCTAATTTCATAAATTTAGATCAAGAACTTCTCAACAACTTCAACAATCAAGAACCCAATAGAAACTTAAAACAAATCCATCAAGAACTCAATTTCTCCTCTTCTTTTCTCTCCTCTCAAAACCCTAACTCTTTTTGATGAAGCATAAACTGAACCAAATCAGTTTTAGACCCCAACTTAACTACCAAAAACGAAATTAAATAATAGGGTAGTGAAAAGACCAAAGTACCCTTCTAAAATCCGGTTTTGACTTTCCTTATCTAGACAGCCCAACTTCAAATGGGCATATCTCCCTCATACAAACTCAAAAATGGCCAAATTCGGTAGCATTGGAAAGATAATTCAAATATCTTTCCTACGGTATCTTGTATTACACCTAATTCATCCTGAGCTAGGAGTTATGGTCGTTTGAAGTTGATCCAAAACTCATACTTAGCTTAACTTTGTCAAACTTTCCAAATTTGATTATTTCCAAAAACGGTTTCCTTCTAATTCTAGTTCTTTCGAATAGCGGGGTGTTACAGAAACAATCGGTAGAGCATGAGAGTTAACCATATTCAACTTAGGAGCAACATGAGGCTTAATTTGAGAGGCTCCTGGAGAACCAATTTGAGCTCCAACATCAATCGTTACCCCTGCTTTATCAACTGTATTAGACTGTCCAAGTACTTTTATTTGCGCCACAAAAGTAGCAGCTGTGTTAATGGCTACATCTTCGGTCAATAGCTTTCCAGAAGTGACTTGTGATACAACAACAAAAGCCTTTGAATTAGTTGTCTTTTCTTGAAGCCCAATCTTATCATTTGTTGTATCTGCAGGTTCACTCCCTACCCTCGCGACCCCTGTAGCTGTAACACTTTCTTTTTCAGTAGCATTATAATTTAGTTGCTACCCAACTTCAGTTTGACATGTTTGCTGCCCAGAATTTTCAAGTTTCCACGTTGCAATCGAATTTCGATCAAGCACCTGACCTGCATTCGAACCAACTTGATCTTCACATGAAATTACACATGTATCGCCTTCTTGATATCTTTGGCCCTTATCTAAAGTTTTCGTAGCATCAGCCAAACTTTTTCCAGAGATGTTTAACAACTGAACCTCTGGTCCAGGCACCAAAAGGCCCTCCTGAACCTTTTTTCCAGGCACCAAAAGTTCCTCTTGCACTGACCTTTGACCAACTAATACTAGCCTTGTATCGCCACTATTTTCAGTAGTTAGGTGCTGCATAGAATTGATATTCGGTGTTTCGTTCACATTACTTGCATTATCCGTATCATTAGAGACTTTATTTTCAGTTTTTTTTTGCATTCAAGAAGTCTCGTGCATCACCCTGCAATAGTTCCAGATTGTTTGTTTTGTCACCTTGCTGCCCGATGTCATCATGATTACCCTCTCCCCTTTTGTTTTTCTAGATCATTAGTCGGCAATCAGCATCCTCATGACCTTGGTGCTTACAATAGGTACAATACAAAGGAAGATTATCAAACACAACCTGTTGATAGTGTTCAACGAGCTTACCAAATTGTTCATCCAAAAAAATGCATCCTTACTCGTTTGGGATGTTTGTCCATAAGATCAAGAATGGCCTTAACTCTAGCTGTGCTAGGTCTTGTCCTATCTTGAGTGGCTTTATCTATGGCTACTGGCTTACCAATAGCCGATGCAATGGATAACAAAGGTCTTCGAGCAAAAAGATTGGTGGCAGATCCGGTAGCGAAACCCACACCAAAGCTTTTGAAGTTTCTTCCTTAGGGTTAAAATTTTGTGTCCATGGAAAGTTACGGAACAGATGTTGTTCCCCATTAAATTGAAGATAACCAAACTGTTTTGAAAGAACAGAGCAAAACTCTTCATAAAGATCACAACGAATTAAAAGATGTCGTGCTGCAAGCGAGCCAATTAAACAACGTCCTTTGATGACCAACTGTTTTGGAATTAATTTTCTCAGTTCATGTAAGCTTGGTGCACCATAGGAAAGCTTCATAATCACGGTTTGATGAAGTCCCTCTTCAACAGCATACTCATCTAATTGAATAGGTTTCAAGATTGTTTTGGTCAGTGCCGTAGGATTATAATTCATTAGAGATGCATATGGTTTGACTCTCCCACAGTTTGAGACTTCTAAGTCACCATTCACGAGCAGCCGCAGGGGTTAGGTTAGATCCAAAATAAATTACTATCTAATTTATATACCAAAGTTTTAACTTATGATATTTAAAATTTATTTAATTTAGTAGCTTTTAATTTGTATAATACTACATCTGGTCCTTATAACTACTATTTTTTATGATTAATTATTTTCTTTTAATTATACGATTTTTCAGAATTTTTTTAAATACGTCAAACTTCTTTTCAATACATTTAAAAAATCATATACAAATTCACATCGCGATTTTTATATACTTTTAACTCTTGTCCAATTTACTTTATGATTATTGATAAAATAAAAGGTGCCAACAAAAATAATATAACGTTCATAAGTCAATTTTATTAGTGCATGGAATGTTCTCCTTTTATTTTGGTAGCTAAAAGGACCATTTATATTCATATTTGCCTTCACTTGGATAACAATGAAGAGCAGGTTCAATATTAAAATCTCGAAGAGTATATTGTTTGTTCCAAGGAATATTTCTTGTATTTATACTTACTCCTCCGTTCTTATACGATTTGGACTTTGCATATTTTATATAATACTCATATTAATTGATGTTTAGTTTTAATTTAGATCTGCTAAGGAAATGATTACTGGAAAAACTATTTTATTAGATATATATTTATACCATATATATACTTTCAAATAATTACGTATATTATCACTAATTAAGAGTTTTCTACCAAAAAATGAGGAAGATACACCTAGATACATGTATTTCTGCTACTAGATATACTAAAATAGGGAGAGGGGCGAGCTAGATACATGTGAAGCATACTAAAGACATATATATGTATGTATATGGTGTGATTCACATGTACCTGGGATACCGATATATAGGAGCGTGGTGAGGGAGATAGGAGGAAGGCGAGGAAAGCGAGCAAGATTTATCTATGTCTCTCAGATACATGTGAATTCACTTGGATACATAGTTAACTATGCTTTGATAAGATCATCCCACGTGATTTAAAATTAAAGTTAAATCTTTATACATATTTTCATAAACAGACACTGTTTTAAAATCAAAACTTGAAATCATACTTCCAAAATTCTATGATTAAACGCCTACTTAAGATAGTAATTAATATCCTTTCTGACACCAAAAATTTAAAAGAGGTAAAAAAAAAAATGCATTTTGGTCAGAATTGTGTGTTGAATTCAAGAAATGGAATCACATTTTGTAACAAGTGACCACAAAATATATCCACCTTTTGTAGTCATCGTGATACACATAAATCGCATTCAAAGAGAGAAAGAGAGGGACTTTACTTTTTTCATCTTTCGTAATTCGTACCATTAAATACTTCATATTTGAAACACATGAAGAATCTGATTAGAAAGCCGTCTTCTTGAATCAGGAATATTTTTTAACCAAATTATTTATTGCGAACATTTTTTATTCAATGTCACATAGTTCCAAAGTATTTTTTTTATGGAAAAGGTTCTGAAAAATACTTCAACTTTGGCCAAAATTGTTATTACGATACCAAACTTTATGGAGGACCTTTTACCCCCTGCACTATTTAATAGTAGTGTATTTTAAAGGTATATATGTGCCCACGTGGACACATTGCTATTTATAATGATGCAATATTTATGATGTCCACGTGGACACATATTTACCTTTAAAATACACTATTAAATAGTGCAGGGATAAAAGGTTCTTTCCAAAGTTCGATATTGTTACAACAATTTCGTTCAAAGTTCAAATATATTTGAAACCTTTTTCTCTTTTTTTACCCTGCATAGGTACAATAAACCGTAAAAGTAAAATGTTTCATTTATCAAACCAAAATAAATTCAAATAAAAATATTTAAGGACACCTACACTTGCCATAATTTTTATTTAGACAATTAACTTAGGATTCTCCATCATTGATAGGAGTACAAGTTGGGCAACCTATGTTCCTATCAAACAATTTTTTTATACAATTTAAGTGAAACATATGTTTGCATGACATCTTTATAAGTGAGGATCCTCCAAATATATCATCTTCACATATTTTGCAACTCCTAGTTGAAATAGTTTTTGCCAAGACATTACTATCATTCTCATTTATTTTCTTGTATATGTGTGACATATTAATCTTAACACCAAGTCCCAACACGTAACGATCATCAACGAGCATGGAACAATGGCTATATTTATGTGCCAATTCGATCAACTCATCAACAATCACTTTGAATTCGAAGATCAATGGAACTTGACAATTTCTTAACTGATCGTGTATGGCTTGATGAGTCTTTTCTGAATTCTTGAAATCTTAAGATTCCATAGTGAAACATGTTGAGATTGGTGGACATTCGTATTTTGTATTGTTTACCAGAAATATCATACAAAAGATGTCCGATTTCACAAATAAATTGAATTACTACTAATTCAAATGCAAAAGAATGATGGAAATTTATGTGGTTTTTTTTCTGGCCACCCTAAGGTGTAATACAAATTAGATTCTTCATAAGCAAAAATCTACATGGTAAATTAATTAACTTGACAAAATATTGTTAGATGGGTTAGGAATTTATAGATATTTGAATCCTAAGCTTTCTCTGAGAAGGATTTAAGTGTTTTACTATAATTATTAAACCTAATTAAACTTGGTTTAGTTATAGTTAACATACATGTACGTTTTCTGACTTGGTATTGTAGTTAACAAATTTAAGGTTATTCTAAGTTAAGATTGTTGGGTTTATAAGATGTGAATGGAAAATGAAGAGTTAGTGGCTTTTCTGATCAAGAGTTGCGACTTTTCGAAAGGTTGTGACTTTTCTGAAGGATTGCGATTTTTCAAAAAGGTTGTGACTTTTTCGAAGGATTGTGAATTTTTCAAAAGATTGTGACATTTCGATAAGGCACAATAAACACATGTTCATATACTACCATTTGTTGTCTATCAATAGAAGATTTCCTCTTATTTTTTAACTATGAAATTTCTGAACTACTTCTTCTTCTCCCAACAAAATCTATTTTCCAATTATTTTGAGCTAGTTGACACTGGCTTTACCAAACATTTTCATTAAAGTCGATGTACGATAAAGTAAGTAAAATTAAAAATATGTACAAACTTAGTCAAATGTGTAATTAGTCAGTCTTGTGTGAATTTTTTTTCCTTAAGTTTTTATAATCTGCATTTTTCCTTTAATTTTTTTTCTATCGAAGGTGAAATGACTTTGCAATTCTAGATTTTATAAATTTTGAGCTATAATTTTTTTTTTCTAGATTAGAAATAGAGTAAATGACTATAGTTCTGAATATAATAGTTAATATTATAGAGATAATTATTTTCTTATAAAATTATTTTGGCTAAACAACCGATTGATTACAAGTATATATAATGATTATTACAAGAAACATAATGATTTTAGTGATTAGAAAGATTGATAGATACTATTATTTTACACTTTCGAATAAAAGAAATGATAAAAATAATAATAAAGGTTTGGGGGGGTGATTATATTACCTCCTCACAAAGGAAATAATGTAGATAATGACGAAGATGATAACGCTAATGGAGATCTTGATTTTGTGTCTCCTAAAAAAATAATGATGAAAATAATACGGATAATGACAATGACGATGATGATAGTGATAATAATAATAATAATATTGGAGATCTAAGAGATGATTATGTGTTTCATCATCATAATCATCATCTCTAGAATCTCCAACATTGTTATCATCATCATCATCACCGTCATTATCATCATCGGCATCATCCTTATCATCTCCATTATTATCTTTGTTAGGAAACATAATTAGAATTGCCAACATCGTCATTATCTTCCTCATCATCTCCATTATTTTCTTTGTTAGAAGGTATATAATCATTCTGCTGAAATCTAGATCACTATCTCCATTATTCCTTCTGTTAGGAGGCATAACATCATTTTCATAATATTCATCATAATATTTCTAGAAAAAAAATTAATGAAACAAGTTTAATTTTAGTAATAAACCTATCAAATATATATATATATATATATATAAAAAAAAAAATTGTCTATGATCTCATAATAACAATGTGGTTCCGATGTGGTCTACCAACCACTTGCCATAAATTTTCTTGTCTTATTATTAGTGTCATTTAAAAATTTCTACCTTATTTTAATTAAGTAAACTTAGTTAGTTATCAAAGTGATAAATATGAATCTGGTCAAATCATAAAGTCTATAGTTGACGAATATTGATTGGTTTTTGCCATGAACTCTCTTGGCAAAGTCAGGATCATCTTGCAATCCACCTTATCCGGTAAGTTACCTAACAGAACTTGAAACTTTGGCTCATTTTCTTTATTCTTTAACCTGGGTCTGACTGCTTGACTCACCAACCTTCAAGTCTTCCTCCATCAGGTCATCTTCCGGAACCAAGCCTTTTGAAAGAAAGCTCATCAGAAAGGGAGCTACTGCCCGAACTCCACGGACCACTCCACGAGTCGTGGTCCTCACCACCGGCCGTAGTGGTGGTCGTGAAGATGAGGCAGTGCTTGCCAAGGTTGGGGCAGCCTTGGCCCTTGGCTTGGGCCTTGCCCCTTTGCCTTGGCTCTTGCCCTTTAGCCTTGGCTCTTGTTCCCCTCGTACTTAGCCCTAGTTGGCCTACTAAACTACGGGGTGTTACAATATCTCCCCCTTGGGGACATTCATCCTCGAATGACGATTCTAAACACCTCTTAAATGAAATGAATCTAGACTAACAGCCCATCATGCATGCAACACATCTAAATGCACACAACGAAGAAGGAAAACTTCAACTCCAAGCTAAACATACTCGATGTAACACAACGGAGTAATAAATACATATATCAACCCATTATGCATGAAAACTCATAACTAATCATGTCCAAGGAGGAACTACCATCTCCGAGATAAAACATGCTCAACACAATCTCATGGAGCTTATATTCAATTCACTCTCAAAAAGCATTTATTCATGGAGTAATCTCTCAACTCTGAACTAAGGCATGCTCATCAATTCATCTCATGAAGTCTATAGGCAACTCAAACTCAATTCACTACAACATGAGGAAAACAATCATGTGAACTCATTTTCTAAAGCACAAGCTTTCATGAACATGTATCATATAGGGAAATCATGGCAACACATAAAACACACATGACTTTCTAAACAAGGAGCTAACAACATAAGGAACTCTCATTCATAGGAAGAACTTTCATCTACCCCCAACCCTTCTAAGGGGACTAGGGATGTTGGATCTCCAACACACTCTTTTCACTTAGAGATGTGGAAAACTGGATGCATTTATGCCAACTCTCTAGGCAAGGTTAACTCATAAGCACCCTAACCACATGTCTCAAGATCTCACATGGACCTACAAAACGGGGCTAGTCTTCCCTTTCTTACTAAACTCACTACACCCTTCATGGGTGGGATAATTCAAGTAACCCCAAATCATTAACATAAGGAACACACAATGACCTTGCTATCTAGGCAAACAATCTCCCCCTTGGGAGGAAGCCTCAACAGACTTTTTAAGCACTGTCTCTTCCAATTCTACTAAGGTCGGATCCATACAATGCTTAACCTTCACACTTAACACATAAGACGATCCGGAACTATCTTAAACCATAACGCTACCCTTGGTAGAGTCTACTAACCGAACATATCTAGGTATTTATCTAAACACCCTACTCATAATTATCAAACCTAAGGTCAATCTAAAAAGATAACTAACTCTTTGAAGTTGGTCAACACTTATACTTTTCTCCCTCACCTTAACTAGGTGGTACATGCAACCCTCAAAGCCAATCTTTAAGACTAGACATAATTCAAACTTTGGCATAGACTTCCCCCTTCCACTCTCGGATAGACTCATTCGGGAACTAACAATTTGACCATACGGGTTCTACAATCACATAGGAGCATAATAGGAGTGCAACCAAACCATCACAAAGACAACATAAAAATCTAACAAAACATAAACATCAATTAAGAAGCTATCAACATACCGGGATCCAATTCGGGAGCACATCCTTCTTCAACTCTAGCTTGAAGTGCATAAAACTGGTTTTGCTTAGGGACATTCGCACCCGAACCTATTGGATCGGATGAAGGGTAGGGTTGAGATCTACGATGACTATCTTCTTCACTTTTAGCAACTGTAGGACAATGTCTTATCTTGTGGCCCAGCTTGCCACAACCAAAACAAAAATTGGAACCTGCTAAGCATTCACCCTCATGCCTTCTATCACACTTACTACACCCTGGTAATAGAACCCCACTACCATCTCCTCAAGGCTTAGGGTTATACACCCTCTCTTGGTTGAACTTAGGAGTACTTGAGGGCCCTTTCCCGGGGAACTTCTGTCTAAACCTAGGGTGACCTTGTCCATCGGACCTTGTGTTGGAGAAGTTTCCATCTCCGTTTCTAGCCTCTTTGCATCCCTATTCTTCTCCTTGAGTTTTGATTCCTCCATTTGTTGGGCATGCACCATAAGACGTGAAATATCCATATCATGGATGAGCATTGTCGTACGAAATTCTTTTTCTACTTTGTCGGACACTCCCATCACAAATTTATTCATCTTAGCCCTTGAATCTGCCACCATAGAAGGAGCGTACTTAGATAGTTGGGTAAACCTCAAGGCATATTCCTTAACACTCATACTACCTAGCCTAAGTTTAATGAACTCTTGCATCTTAGCTTCCCTCAACTCAAGGAGAAAGAACCTATCAAGAAAAGTAGACTTAAACACTTCCCACTCTAGGGGACCCGCTCCTACCGATCTAGCTTCTTTCCATTGATTGTACCACACTTGAGCAGCGTCTTTCAATTGATAAGCGGCTAATTCCGCCCTCTCTACCGGGGTTACTCCCATAATAGCAAGTACCTTATATACCTCATCTATAAATCCTTGAGGATCTTCCTCAACTTTGGAGCCATAAAATTCTGGAGGGTTCATCCTAGTAAAGTCCCTCACTCTTGAAACCGCCGAATTCACATTAGGGTTCACGGGAGCAATCGCCTCTCTATTGTCTTTAGCCATCACGGCTTGAGCCAAAACTTGAATAGTCTCCCTAAACTCCGCATTAGTCACATTCTCACCCAAAGGGTCAATCGGAGCTTGTGGAGGATCTTTTTGATCCACATTGCCTTCCTTATTCCTTCTAGCATTAGCCCTTGTATTAGCCATTTCCTGTAGACCATCGGGGCAAGGATTAGGAGAAATACCTTATAGATATAAGCTCCATGGCACGACTTAGAGAAGTGAAGAAGTGAGATTTCCTAATCATCTAATAGCTTCCCATTCATAGATATGGCGTGCTTCACACTTATGAACAAGACTCTACTAGACATGGTTTTGAGACATCATTGTGCTCTGATTACCAAGTTTGTCACGACCCAGGGTACCCTTTAGATGTAACAAGGTGTACAAGACCCCGAGAGGCCTCATACTAGCCCCTTAGCATATCATAACATAAAGCAATAGAAATGATGCGGAAATTTAAAACATTTTCCATAATAACCAAGTCTTTTATAAAATGAGCGGAAGTCTAGTACACTTTGTCTCAAACCATCTAAAACATGACATCTATGGGAAGCAGCCCATACAATAGTCTAAACATGAAAATGAAAGGTATAAAGGAAAGGTGATCAAATCCTCGATGCTATGAGGACTCACCAAGTCTTTGATCCTTGCTCTACTATGAACCTAGCCACGGGGATAGAACTCAATATCGCCAGACCCTACATTTGATACGAATGTAGGCAAGAGTATGCGTTAGTACAAAATGTACTAAATATGATAGCTAGCATAACATCATTAAGAGCATAACATAAGCATTAGTCAACATAAGACATAAGCTATAAGCATAAGAGATAACAACATAGTAATAGGCATAATCACCAACATAAACATAAGAGATACATCATATTCATAAGCATAGTCAATACTTAGATCTTCATAACATAAGAGAACCACCTCATAAGTAACCTCAAAGCATACTTGTGCAATGCATTGATAAGATCTCATAATCTCACCAATACTAAGTACCCCTTTAGGTCATCAAACATATTCACCATCTTTTATTCTCATTTTTAGCTCATCATTCATGGACAAGGGGAATCATCTCTAGTGATACATATCATGGAAGGCCTTTCAAGCTACAATCCATACAATTCATTCTTCATGACATAACTCATATTAAGGAATCATAGGTATTCGCCTCCATGTTCATTTTAAGGAATCATAGGTATTCGCCTCCATGTTCTAATATGGTGTAATGTAGGTATTCGTCTCCACATCACTTTATAAGAATCATAGATATTCGCCTCCATGTCCATCATAACATGATATAGGTATTCGCATCCATATCCATCATAATATGATATAGGTATTAGCCTCCATAGCCATCATAATATGATATAGGTATTCTCATCCATATCACTTTAAAGGCTAATGGGTATTCACCTCTTGCCTTGCTTTAGAAGTTATATATTAATGGTATTCACCACACACTTCTCATATCATGACATGGGTAATCACCTCATGTTTATCTATTTAGGGATAAGGGAATTCACCTCACATCCTTCTCATACAACGTCTTTGGGGAATCACCTCAAGCCTCATCACATATCATAGTCCTTGGACTTAGATTCATTTTAGGTGATCAAGCCTTTCAACCTAGAATCATTCTATGTGAGAGAACCTTTCATATCATATCATATTCTTGCATAGGTGTGTATATGAGAATATCCTTTCAACAACACAACAACTACATCATAATCATAAACACTTCACTCTCAAAGTGTTCTTAAAGCATATACATAGATTTCATAAAACATGCATAAATCTCATACTTTACCTCCTTGAGGTTCAAGTCTTTCCTTCAATCATCACATCTAGAATTCTAACATTAGACATGGATATCATCATAACTCAAGTGATTCTATCACTTCATACATTCAATAATTCATAAGGTAGATTAGGTGGGTAAAGTCCTTCCACAACAATTCTATCTACAATCTTCCATTCTCATGCAAGCTTCACTCTCAAAGCCTTAACATTCATAATTCAACACATTAGCTTTACAATCAAGTCCATAGGAATCACCCTTCATAGCCACAAGCTTTACTCTCAAGCAATACCTCTCATAAGGATCTCATAGGCCTAAGTCTCAAGGCATTCTACCCACATGCTTCATTCTGAAACAATTCCAATCATATATCATCATATAGGCATAAACTCAAGCATTACCAATCATGATTCAACATGTATACTATAGCGTAATCCAATTCATATCTATATGCCCTAATCTCAAGCAATCTACTACACATATCATCAATACTAGAAGATTATCTCTAAATCCTCAATTTCCCCTTTCAAGGTACAAAATCTACATACTTCTATTTCATCTTTCTAGACATGGGTTCGGTATGTAAACATGTAATTTCGTAACAATAACATTATTCACTACTAATTCAATCATAAACAATCAATATCCACTCAATTGGATCCATATTCATCATAACCCACAACATTGAAGAAACCCTAACTTGAATTGGGGAATTCTTCATCAAATTGGGGGAATTCTAGAGGACTTCGTGGATGGAAGAATCAATGGATGAATAAGCTATCATACCTCAGTCACAAAGCCCTCAAAATCCTGGAGATTGGGTGCTTTTATCTTGACCTAGCTTCAAACTCTATCTTCTTCTTCAAGTTCTAGAGAGAGAAATATTGTAGGGGAGGAACTTTGGGATTCTTTTGGGGTTTTGGAAATAATGACTTAATTGGTGAGTTTAAAGGGTTAAAATAGCTTATATAGGTGCATAAAGTCTAGGCAAAACGACCTCACCCAATACCCACTTAAAGAATAATTTCCCAAAGTGCCATTCACTAGGCAGCCTGCTCCCAGGCACCAGACCTGCCTCATGAGCCGTCAAGGGTCTCATGGCCTTTGAAGGTGCTCGTGGTCCCTTGACCAGTATCTAGGACACAAGGTCTTGTCCCCCATAAGTCTAAGGCATGACCACGATCCTTCCCACGGGTCGTGGTCTTCACCACTGGCCGTGAAGTGGCTCGTGGTGATGAGCCAACTTTAGGCAGCCCTTAGGGAGCTACTGCCCAAGCTCCAAGGACCACTCCACGAGCCGTGGTCCTCACCACTGGCCGTGGTGGTGGTCGTGAAGATGAGGCAGTGCTTGCCAAGGTTGGGGCAGCCTTGGCCCTTGGCTTGGGCCTTGCCCCTTTTCCTTGGCTCTTACCCTTTAGCCTTGGCTCTTATTGCCCTCGTACTTAGCCATAGTTGGCCTACTAAACTACGGGGTGTTACAGCATCGCACGTTGATTATGATTATTGATTCTATGTTGTTGAGACTCTTGATTGTGGAGTAGAAATTGTTGGGAACTTTGGTTAATGAACTTTCTATTTCATTGTAATTGACCTGTAATTGTTGAAGCATTGTTATTGAATAATGTGCTACTTGAAATTGTGAATTGTTAGGTTGGGCTAATCTCTGTGGAGGTTGTAGTTTGTGGAGGTTCGGTTGGGATTAAAGGGGAACTCATTTTCTATTTGTTTTACTTGTGTTTAATGGTTAGCTTGCTAAGTACCTTGTTGTTTGGTACTCACACCT
The DNA here is from genome assembly GCA_029582245.1 of Solanum etuberosum. Taxonomy (NCBI): domain Eukaryota; kingdom Viridiplantae; phylum Streptophyta; class Magnoliopsida; order Solanales; family Solanaceae; genus Solanum; species Solanum etuberosum. The sequence continues at coordinate 10,289 of JAJONR010003217.1, read as the reverse complement.
TGCTTCTACACTTGTGTAGGTTACGAGCCCGGATCTACGAGATTCTTCTTCTTGTCTACTTCATCTGAGGCTTTCCTATGTAGACTTAAGAGGTAGTTGATTTTCACTTCAGCAGGCCCTCTTGTTCCTTATTATTATTATTGTTCTATTTTAGGAACAAAGACAATGGGACTTGTAATTCTTTCAATTATGTTGTAATACATTAATGGCTTGTACACGTGACAACCAGATTTTAGGGGTGTTTATCAGATTGGCTGAATTATCCGCATTTATGTTATTAATAGTTTAATTTCCTTATTTATATCGTTATATTTTGAGTTTCTGCTGACTTGTCTTGGTGGGATATACGAGTGTCATCACACCCATTTTTGGGTCATGACATTAATCCTAGTATTTGAGAATGGAGTTTTAGGTAGATTTGACCTCATTTCCCAAAATCATTGATATGGGTGTTGTTGGTTTCAAATTCTTATACTGATTTCATATTTAAATAGATTGTGTTGATTTAGAGACTTGTCGGACAGGGAAGACCCAATTACCGGAGTGATTGTTTGATTTCCTAAGGCAAGTGGACTGACTTTTTGTTAAGTATATTGACATTATATGTCATTGTGTGATTGAAGTAATGAGAATCGGTGAAGGGTTTCATATATGTATATTGTATTATTAAATGATGAATCACTCTTGTTATAACAACTTGGGGTAAAAATGAGAATCTTGTTAGTTTGTGTGATTTGATTATACTGTAGGTAATTGGATGAATATGATGATTCAATTGATGATATGTTGTGATTAATTGTTATTGCATATTGGTGTTGAATTGTCATCTTCATACTTGATTATTGCACATATATGTTTGCATTGGTGTTGTACCACTATTATGATGAAACTTTATGAGGATGAAAGGAAATAAGAAATGAGTCACACGTCCATGGCGAATTCATTGAGTGGAAATAGAGAACGGGCCACACATCTATGGCGAATTCATTGAAATAAAATAAGGATCGACCCACATGCCCGTGACAGAAGCATGGACTGAAGAGTTCCTCATGGGTTCAAGACTGAGAGACAGCAGATGTTTATCATTATGATAGACATGCATCACTCTATATAACATTGCACATCATTGCATTGCACTTCATTTGATTCTCATCGGTTGCGATTGTTGATATGTTATTGTGGCTATTGAATTATAAGATACAGTGGTGATTTGATTAATCATGTTCAGGTGCAATTTTTGATGTCCTTTACGAGCTTTGTGGTATGGAGTGAAAACTGTTAGATTGGGCTAATTGTTTCTTACAGGTTGTAGTTGAGGAGGTTCTAATGGAGTGGATGAGTACTTGTGTTCAATATTGCCTTACTTAGAGTTAGTTGTTTGCTTGCTAAGAACCGTGTTATTTGGTACTCACTCCCTTTCTTCTACACTTGTGTAGGTTATGAATCCAGATCATCTTGATTACTCTTTTTTCTCTTCTATGTCCGAGGCAACAGTTGGAGAGTTTGTGAGCTAGCTGATTGTCATCTCGGCGGACACCTCCTACTGTTTTATTATGTTCTTGTTCTATTATAGAAACAAAGACATTCAGACTTGTATTTCTTTGAATCTAATGTAATACTTAGAGGCTTGTACAAGTGACAACCAGGTTTTGGAGTATAATTGAGTTATGTTATGTTATCCACGTGTGTTTTTGAAATTATGTTAATTTTTTATTCTGATTTACTTCCCCATTTGTCTCTTAATTTGGATTTTAGGCTGACTTGTCTTGGTGGGATAAGACAAGTGTCATCACGTCCATTTTTGAATCGTGCCGCTCAATCTTTTCACTTTGAAGTTAATAAAAAATTGATAAAATTAAATATTGAAAGTTTAAATTCTTACCAAAAAGGAAAGCAGCCACCAAAGAAAAGTTATTACAACATATGGAAATACCACTAATTACTTACTTGTATGGTTACCTTATATCTTTTGCCATAACTGGTGTTATAACGTGTTCTGAAACTAGAAAATAAGAAGAAGAATAAAGTAGAAAGAAAAGAGACGAAGTCATTTTATTTCTTTTGAATAATTAATTTATAATGAAGAAAACCTCTCTATTTTTAGTAAAAAACGGACATAGTCTCTAACTTAGATTTCTAAGTTTTCTTCAAAGAAATAAAATAAATATTTACTATAACATAATAAATATATTTATAATAATAATTAAACTTTAAATGTCACTAAATTTTATAAATTACTACTACAATTTAAATCGGAACTCAAACTTAGCTTGAATGTGACTGATTAATAATGAATATACTATAGAACTTCCAAAGGGAAAAAAAGAGAGAGAAAAAGATATATTAGCAATAAATTCAAAAGGCTCGTGTAAGTTAAATTCCATTAATTTTTGAATTCTTAAATATAAAATTATATTTACATTTCACATCACCCATAAAGTAGTCTTAGATTTAAAATATGACTAAGAATTTGATTACTTCGAGTAAAGAAGGATAACATTATAAATATATTTGTACTAGTAATTATAACTATCAAAAACTAACATATTATATTGATTTACTTAATATTAAGCAATACATTGTAAATATTCTAGAAAAGTCATTTCCTGTGAGCATATGACTTTTTTGATATTTGTCTGAAAAGTTTCATGGAATTTGAGCTGTCAAGCTCTTTTAAGTAATTTTATTCTAATCCTAGAAATTTCATAACTCCATCTCTTTTTTATAAATGTCGTGACTCTAGATATTCTTTCATATTTTTTTTAGTTTCTTATTTAATGTTTGATATTATTATTGGAACTCTGATTAGTTTGAATTTGCTTCACATAAGATTCGTTTAAGAAAAAAAATACTTTGTAATAAAAAAAAATTATATCTTAAACTCGAATTCAATATATTTTATTAAAGATAAGTAATCATATACCTTCTACCACAATCCTTTCTTTCTCAAACAAAGTCAATTTAGATAAGTGTGGTAAGATATTATAATCCAAATTATTTCATGTCAATGGTTTAGTTGGATTTGGTTAGGTATCCATTTCTGATAATGCCAATTTGTGACCACTAGGTATTTTCAAAATGCAACTATCAAAACCTAATAAAGGTCTAGTAAACAATAGTTTGTTGGTAGTTTACTCCTAGTGCTACAATGGAATTCCAATTGCACCTAATTTTCTAACTATCTAAACTTGCATTGGAGCTAAAAATGTGAGGCTAGGGTTTCTTCGAACCGAGGTAGGTTAAGACTTTGACGTCAACGAAAGATTTTTTTTCCGAATGGACTTGTTTATGATATACTATGTATATACACGTATATTGTGTTCCACATGTTGTAAAATTTTGATATACCATATCTATTTTTTCATGTTTTACTTGATACATGACTATTTGAACGTCCTTACATACTAGATCTAATGTTATACTCATCGATTTCATTTCATGTGCATTGTACAAAATGAGCTGCTTGAACTAGTTCACAAAGACTTTTTTCTCTATTTTTTGTGACTACTCTATAGTCCAAACAACATTTATTTTTGTTAAGACTTGTATATCGACTCTGTAGTCTTTATTAGTGGCTCATATGACTTGTAGCATCAGACTCAAAAGAGGTAATTTAATAGTTTTGCACTTATTTTTTTCCGCTTATTACTTGCTTTTGAACTTTTACCCTATTTCTTATTAAAGCAATTCGTAGATTCATTTTCACAATTTAAACTCGGAATAATAGAAAAAAGACAAACAATTATTATTTCGTCCACAAACTAGTCCAATGGAACCCACTTCACCCACTTCAAGTACTGTTGGAGTTGATCTATTCAATGTTATCATCGCGATTTATTTATTTTTTAAAAAAATCCTTGGAAAATCTAATAATCCCATAAGTATGCTTGGAAATCATAAAAGTATGATTGATCTGAGGCTAGAGCCTGATTTATGGGTTTGCAGAAATCTATCGGAGATATTTAACTGTAAACTTAATTATTATTATTATTATTATTATAGTATTAACTTAAAATCACTATATTAATAAACTTTAAATTTTGAATTCACCTCGTGGTATCTTTCTAATTAAAAAATAATTATTTATCAACTTAATAAAACAACCATTTTGTAATAATTTAAACTTGCATTTGTGTCACATTTGACTCACTACTTTTGTTAATATTTCTTTTGTCCAACAATAGTTGTCCACTATTAACTTAGCACACCTTAAGAAACAATAAATAATATGGTGATATTACTATTGAATATATTAAATTTAATGTTTGAAAAATGTATTAGATATTGAATAGTAAAATAGACATAAAAGGTAAATTATCTCTAGATTTCCGACAAGTATTAATTGTTAGACAACTATTTTTAGTATAGTGGACAAGTAAAGATGGATAGAGTGGAAGAGGAAGTATTTACCTAGCACAAGTTACACAACAAATTTGCAAGTGAAGAAATTAACGTTTACTACATTTTTTCAAGAATCAAATGACTCAATCAAAACAAAGATAGTAAATAAGTAAATTATAGAACTCAAGCAACAACAAAAACACAACACAAGCTAAGTATATATACTTGAGAGAAGAAAAGAGAAATACTTTTTTTGTGAATCTTTATTTTACTTCATGCACCCGTTACACATGAGAACATTCTATGACTTGTAAACCTCACAAGTTGTTTATCCTTTTGAGTATAAACTCTCTTTTCCGGTGCGCGAAGTGATTGAGTACGTCGGTATTCTGGATAATTCTCTACCCCATAATCATAATCTTTACGATTAGTATATTCTGGATAAAAATCTTCAATATTACTAATATTTTTAGTTCCTGAGGAGAGGGATTCGTATTTGCGAAGAGTTTTGTTCCTTTTGAAGGTCTTGCATACTAATGGAATTAGACCTTCCATGACTATACAAGATTTGGAACTTGTTGAAAGAGAATTTGGAGAAGAGAGAATTATATTACTTGTTGTCTAGAGTTTAATATGATGTATGTTGGGTTTGGTTTGGTGGGTGAGTATATATGATGTAAAGTTTTCTTTCTTTAAATAAATAAATATCTCTCTTTTTTTAGCATTTCTTTTCAAACCAACATATTGGTTGGCACACGTAAATGTTTGTTTGACTTGAGTGAGAGAAAATCCAAAAGTTGGGTTTTCATGTGGGGCTTTTGGTACTCTTTTTGTTTAAAAAAAAAAAAAAAGATTTAGTTTGACTTGGTACATTAATTCTGTAATTTTAAATTAAAATTATGTCAAATGTATATAAGTTTTTTAATATTATGGTCTTAAATATATCACCTGAAAAGCTGAAATTAAAGTGTTATCAAAAAGGATAGAGGTCATTTTTTTTTAAACGGACTAAAAAAAAGTAGGTTATTTTTTTTAAACGGAGGGAGTATACTTTACTCCCTCCTTTCAAAAAAATTTTCATAAATTGTATAAAATAGTAAACTATTAATTCAAATTAAATGATACAATCACAATTTGATTTAATTGTAACCCGTAGCAAACAGTTGTCATTCGCCTCTCTCCCTAGATTTCTCGCTCGCCACTCTCACCCTCGCCTCTCTCACTTTATACAAACACAAATGTATAAAATGTGTTTGTGTTTGTATAAAGCGAGAGAACACTGTATATACAAATACAAATACATATATTTTCGTCCTATACACTTATAATTATACAAATACAGATCTTCCCCTGCCCAATTCTCTTTTGCCTTTCTCTCTTTCTTGCTTTATACAAACACAGATTATATAAATTACAATGTATAATTTGTGTTGTATAAAGCGAGAGAGAGAGATTTGATATACAAATGTTTTATTTCGATTCAATTGTATACAAATTCAAATTTTATGCAAATATACAAACACATAAAATTGAATTGAGAGACTGTCAGCGATTTATACAAACGAGAGGCTGCCAGCGATTTATTCAAATCTGATGCTCCATAGCAAACATAAAGTTTGCTATGGAGCGCAATTATACAAATTATAGCTATAACATACAAATATGATTTTTATATTCGCTAAACCTAAAATTTACTCTCTTTTTTTCTAATAGTCAAAGAACATGAACTCTCAGCAATATTTTAAAACATACTTTATTTATATCATATTTTAGAAAATTTGTAATTATAGTATTTTTGTATAGTTTTTAAATATTTAAAATTTTAATTTTAAGGTAATCTAATTTAGCTTTGAAAAATAATTAAATTGACTCTCGAGAAGTAAAATGTGACAACTATTTTGAAATGGAGAGAGTCTTATTTAGTGTGAGATGCATGTATGGCATAAAAATCAATTTATTTTGTTGAGTAAGTCGAATTTTTATGATTAGAAGTGACTTGCGTGTGAAAACTCAAAAAAAAAAAGTTATGTATATTAATATAAAACAAGTTAAGTGAATTTACTAAATAAATTCATATAATTAAGTGATCTCAAGATTCCAATTATACAATAGTCTTATATTATATAAAATAAATAAATTAAACTATCAAATCATTTAAAATAAATTACAGGGACTGTGTTTGATCATACTAGATTATTTCTTCTAAAGACTAGTACTTTGATCCACATTTTTCTTGTCCTGCTAGTTTCTGTCATATTGCACTATAATAATCAAATTGCCACTGAACAAATAAGAAATTGACTAGTGGAAAAGCATTTTACATGAAATAAGAGGCAACTCATAAAATTCTAGAATATGTGGCAAAGTATAACAACCTCCCAATAATCTTTTTATTTAATACTCCTCCGTTTCAAACAAAATGGTATATTTTTCTTTTTGATCTGTTTCAAAGAGAATGATCCTTTTCTTTTTTTGTAGTAATTTAAATTTAATTTTCTATATAGCATGTTTAAGACTATAAAATTAAATATGATATAACTTTAATTTAAAATCACAAAATTTAAACATCGTCTTTATTTTCTTTAACTTCGAGTCAAGTCAAAACATGTCTCTTTTTTTCTAAACGGAGAGAATAATAAAATAGAAACAAAAACTCAAGTTTAACTACTCTATTGTTGGATTTATTTTACATAACTAGTTGATTTATTCTTCCTTTGTAATTTATTTTATTATTAATTAAGTAGAATAAACAATAATATCTGTCTTTTATTGACTTGGTTTTGCATTGGTGTATTGTTTGGCTTGTCAATTTGTCTTGTAGCCATCTTTGTCAAGGCCGGCTCTGGGCCACAACAATTATTTGACCCCTTAATTTTTTAGGAAACTCACTTTTTCCTAAAAATGAGTTATAAATGTATGTTTTTATAAAATAAAAAATATAATAATAATTTATGTAATGTTAGATTTGAAAAGAAATTTGTTAGAGTGAAAGTGAAATCTTTTTTACCTTTCAATATGGGTATCTTGCGATAATTGAAAAAATGAAATAGTTTTTAGATAATTATTTTATTTTTTTGAGAAAATTTCATAGGCCACTTTTTAAATTTGACCTCGTAATACTGACCTTCCTTATGATTTGTGATATTACATTTATTTCTCTTGTTTTGATTTTTTTTAAACTAAACTTTCAATCTATATATTAATGATATAAAATGTTATAATCTGACTAGTTTACCCTTTTAAAATATTTCTTTATTGATTTTATAAATCAAGATATTAAAGTTAAAACTTAAATCAATAAAAATTATGAACAACATCTCGAATTCTTCACCATACTAGACAAAAAATAATTGCAGTGTAAGATATTTTTATTTGTTATTGACACTTGATACAAAGATTTTAGGAAGACAGAATGAGAATGCTCATTGAGAGTTTTATTATTAGTATTTATACATCAGAAATCAAATTACATGGTAGATTAATATTGGGTGTCCAAATTTTGGGGATGTTTTTTATTTATAAGAAAATCAATGACAAAACTCATAATTTTTAATGGGTTTAGGTGGCTTTGTATTTTTTTTTAGGAACAAATTAATGGGAAGTGATAATTGAGAATTCATAGCAATAGCAAATTGAGAATAAATGATGGTGTAATTATTATTTTTGTGGGTATGATAGAGAAGCTATCGATTTTTTCTTGATTTTTTTAAAGAGAGGCCGATTAAATCAATTAAGAATTACCTTTGAATTTCAATATTCTTATTTATAAAATTTAATTAATTAAAAAATACATTAGAAGGGTTTTTTTTTTTTACATCAGAAGGGTATTTTTTTTGGAAAATTTTCACAAATAGCCACTATAATAAACTTAATTATGCTCCATAGCTATGGTTTGCATATTTACAGGTTGTAGCTAAAGTTTAAGCTGTCTCATTTGTATAATTCGTTGGTTTGTATAATTCGCGGGTACGTTTGTATAATTGAGCTATTTTTGTATAAACTTGAAATAACGAATTTATACTAACATAAACATCTAAACTTTAAACAGTTATACAAATTCTATTACAGAAAATTACATTGTACAAAAGTTATACAAATTATATTATACGAATTCCGAATTATATAAACGTGTGAATCATACAAACTTGAAATTCTAGCCCACGTAATTATCACTGAATGTTGGTCACGAGTGGTAATTAACTAAAATTATAGTTATGATGACTAATTACTAGTATATGTTTGCTTAACCATGTAATTTTCTCATTTTTTTAAATAATAAATAGATTAAAAGTTTTGTTTCAAGAAAATTAAAACAAGGGAAGAAAATGTAATTTTGCAGACCACAAGGCAGATCAATGTTTCGACGCCAAATTTGAGAGGTCTCTAAAGTTATCCCTATTTTTTTATGTCGTTACCTTTTCGTTACCCCATTTTTAGAAAATTAGTAAACTAGTCAAAATTCCTAACATAATTATTAAAAATATCTACACTTTAAAATAATTATTAAAAATGTCAATATGTCAATATTTTAGCAAATATAATGTATCCTAATATAATTTATTTATCTTCCTTTTTTATTCTCAAATTGAGCCCACTTTTTGATCCCACTATCGGTGAAAAGAAAAAAAAATCCTCATTATCCACTTTTCTCTCTCTAAATTTTGTACCCACATTCTATCATTTCTCTCTCACACGATTTTTCCCTTATTCACTCTCCTCAAGTAACTTAAACCTTGCGTTGTTTAAATCAAAATTCATCCATTGTTCTAAGAAATCTCAGAATTCATTCAAAAGATTTTCAACCTTTTATACAAAATTTTTAAATCTAAGAAATCATTTTTCTCTATCATTTTTCATATTGTATTCCTTTTTATTATTAGTGTGTTTCCAGATTGTAATTTAATTATTTATTTTTTCTAGCTAATTCTTGCTCCATTGAAAAGACGACTCAAAGAACTATAACATGTGTAAAAATCACTGTCAATGACATTATGAATTTGTATAGATGTTACTTCAAAGTTAGCCCACAACTTTGTCTTGCTCAGCTCTTCAGTTTTTTTTACTTCATCACAAATCTTCTTTTTCTTTCAACTATGTATGCCACAACATTTCAAAGAGTATGATCAACATATAATGTCACGACCCAGGGGTATCCCTAGATGTAACATGGCGTATAGGACCCTGAGAGGCTCATACAAGCCACTTAGCATTCATAACATAAGAAATAGAACAAAAGAGGTGAAGAAATACATTTCAAGTCCAAAAGTTTCATAAGAGTAAAGCGGAAGTCTAAAACACTTGTCTCAATAGCCATCTAGTACAATAGAATGAAAATTGGGCCTAGCACATACATCGTGTCCAAAACTGAAAGTAAGACAGAAACTGAAAACAATGAGAATCCATCCTCGAAGCATGAGGACTCACCAAAGCTCGGGAACCTCGCAATCAACCACTAGCCACGAAACTGAGAAACCTGACTGTCGGACCCTACATTTGAGAAAATGTAGGCAAGAGTATGTGTTAGTACAAACAATGTACCAAGTATGATAGCCGTGTATAAAACATTTAGATCAAGCTAAAAGAGGACATTTCATGACATGCAATTGAACAAGCTAGAACATGATATAAGAGGGTTAGAAAACATAAGTCATAAAACATGGTCAGGTCAATGCAAGATAACATCTTTACAACCTTTGAACACATTTGAGATACTTCTTAAAGTTGTCACGACCCGAGCCTACACCCTGGACGTGGCCGGCACTCGAAAACCATTGCTGGTCCCCAAACGAACCCTCATCCTGGCTGACTACAAGCGGAAGACTAACTCAAGCATACAAAAGCTTAAAAACTGAATATATTCAACTCTCCATAAAATAGGCAACTTAAGTCTTTAAAACATTTAACAAAATAAATGAATAGACTTCTGAAACTCTACTGTCTATCTATGA
>JAJONR010003216.1:0-37852 GCA_029582245.1 Solanum etuberosum | reverse complement strand
AGTAGCTCCCACAGTACAGTCAGATTCTAGTGCATTGACCAGGTTATCAGTTACAGTTCAGTATTCAGACTCAGCATATCATGTACTTGGTCATTGCATTCAGTTAGCTCAGTATTCAGTATATCTCAGTATTTACATTCAGTTCAGATTATATCATTGCTCTTATTGCTTTGTTCAGTTATATGTCTTATTCAGCTTTACTCTATCTTGCATGCTCAGTACCTTTCAAGTACTGACGCATACTCTGCGCTACATATTCTCGTGATGTAGTTTCAGGTTCTCAGCTTCCAGATCACGCATAGATCGGTTCTCGATCTTCAGCTCAGCAGTATTAGTGGTGAGTCTTCATTCTCCGAGGACGACAAACATGGTTCATTTGCTTTTAGTCTTAGGTTCAGTTTTTGCTAGATTTAGCTGGGGCATGTCCCAGCATTTCTAGTCAGTTTGAGGCTTTATTTCAGACATAGTTAGAATCAGCTTTAATATTTGAGTTTGACTTTTCAGTTGTTGTTAAACTCTCCACATTTATATATTTAGATGTAGTATGGGTATTCTCCATCATTTCAGATTTATCTTATGATTAGCTTCTGCACAGTGTTTATTGATTCAGTTCTCTTTAAGTATGCGTATGATATGCCAGCAGGGTTAGCTTGGGGTCTCTCGTGATCCTAGGTCTCGTGTCCGCATCCTGGGGGTAGCTCGGGGTGTGACAAACTTGGTATTAGAGCACTAGGTTTAAGTGTCCTAGGATGTCTGAAAAGCCGCACTAAGTAGAGTCCTTTTCATGGGTGTGAAGTGCACCACATCTAATGAGGGGGAAGCTATGAAATGTTTTAGGAAAGCCTCACTTTCTTGATATTCTTATCATGCGTTGGTATGATCTCTCTCTAACTCGACGTTATGCGTTTTAGATCATGCCTCATCGTAGAGCTAACACAAGGAATGCTAACGCAGCTCCTCCAGTCCCAGATCAGGAAGTTTCGAATGTAGAGTTTCGGAACGCTATCCAACTTTTGGCTCAGAGTGTGACTAACCAGAACAACCAGTAGGTTCCAGCTCCTGCAAATCCTAACGTTCGGTCAGCTGCAGCTAGAGTTCGTGATTTTGTTAGGATGAATCCGCCTGAGTTCTTAGGATCACAGATTGGTGAGGATCACCAAAACTTCATAGATGAGGTCAAGAAGATCTTTGGAGTGATGCAAGTGACAGGTAATGATAGAGTAGAGTTGGCATCCTATCAGCTTAAGGATGTAGCTCATATCTGGTATACTCAATGGAAAGAGAACAGGGGTACAGATGCAACTCCTATCACTTGGGAATGCTTTAGTGAGACTTTTCTAGACAGGTTCTTCCCAATAGAGTTGAGGGAGGCACGAGCTCAGGAGTTCATGAATTTGAGACAAGGTAACATAACAGTCCAAGAGTATGGACTCAAGTTCACCCAACTCTCCAGGTATGCTCCTCACATGGTTGCCGATTCCAAGGCTCAAATGAACAAGTTTCTGTATGGAGTGTCAGACTTAGTGAAAACAGAGTGTAGAAATGCTATGTTGCTGGAAAATATGAACATCTCTAGGCTTATGACCCATGCTCAGCAGGTTGAGGGAGATAAGCTTAAGAAAATAGCTAAGGACAACAAGAAATCTAGAACATGTAACTATGAGTAATGTTAACAGAAATCATGTGGTGGAAATCGCTCTCAGTTTCAACAGAAAACTTCAGCCCCAGCACCTTTATCAGCTAGTGTTCCATCCTCCAGGTTCCGAAAGGATCAGGAAGGTAGGGCGTCGGGCTCTAAGTCTCATGGGAGTGTTTCAGGTACCAGATCCTACCCAACTTGTCCTAAGTGTGGTAAGAACCATCCGGGCGAGTGTCTTGAAGTAAAGGAAGGATGTTTTGGGTGTGGTCAGTCTGGTCACATGTTGCGAGATTGTCCTTCTAAACATGGTCAATGAGGTAATAATGGTAGAGCTCAGTCCACAACTTCAGCAGTACCAGCAGGTCTCCCGACTCAGCAGGGTAACTCATCTGGTATAGGTGGCGGTCAACGCCAAAACAGGTTGTATGCTCTTCAGGCTCGCCAGGATCAGGAAGATTCTCCTGATGTGGTCACTGGTACGTTAGGAGTTTTTAACTTAGATGTTTATGCTTTGTTAGATCCAGGGGCTACTCTTTCCTTTGTAACTCCTTATATAGCAGTCAAATTCAATGTTAGTCCAGAAACTCTCTCAGAACCCTTCTCAGTCTTTACTCCAGTTGGTGACCCAGTTATAGCTAGACGGGTATACAGAAATTGCCCTGTCACAGTCTCTCAGAAAGTCACCTCAGCAGATCTTATAGAGTTAGAAATAGTAGACTTCGATATCATTCTAGGCATGGATTGGTTACATTCCTGTTATGCCTCAGTCGATTGTAGAACTAGGATTTTTCATTTTCAGTTTCCAGACGAACCAATCTTAAAATGGAAGGGCAGTAGCTTAGCGCCTATGGGTCGATTCATTTCCTACCTTAAGGGCAGAACGATGATCTCTAAGGGTTATCTCTATCATCTAGTTCGGGTTAAGGATTCAAGCTCCGAAACCCCAACTCTTGAGTCAGTTCCAGTAGTTAATGAGTTCCCAGAAGTGTTTCCAAAAGATCTTCCCGGAGTTCCTCTCGAAAGGGAAATCGACTTCGGAATTGATCTCCTTCCAGATACCCACCCTATTTCTATTCCTCCTTACAGAATGGCTCCAGTTGAGCTTAAGGAATTGAAAGAGCAGTTGAAAGACCTTCTAGATAAGGGCTTCATCAGGCCTAGTATTTCGCCATGGGGTGTACCAATGTTGTTTGTGAAAAAGAAAGATGGTTCTCTCAGGATGTGCATTGACTATCGGTAGTTGAACAAAGTCACAATCAAGAATAAGTATCCCTTCCCCAGGATTGATGACTTGTTTGTCCAACTTCAAGGTGCTAGTCATTTTTTCGAAGATAGACCTCAGATTCGGTTATCATCAGCTCAGAGTCAGAGATAGTGACATTTCGAAAACAGCCTTCAGAACTCGGTATGGTCATTATGAATTTGTAGTTATGTCATTTGGACTAACCAATGCTCTTGCAGCTTTCATGGATTTGATGAACAGAGTGTTCAAGCAGTATTTGGACTTGTTCGTTATCGTCTTTATTGATGATATCCTCATTTACTCTAGGAATGAGGAAGAACATGTGACTCATTTGAGAGTTGTTCGGCAAACTCTCAAAGATCGCCAGTTGTTTGCTAAGTTTAGCAAATGTGAGTTTTGGTTACAATCAATTGCTTTCCTCGGGCATATAATATCTAGTGAAGGGATCCGAGTGGATTCTCAGAAAATAGAAGTGGTGAAACAATGGCCCAGACCTACCTCTCCTACAGATATCAGAAGTTTCTTGGGTCTAGTAGGTTATTACAGAAGGTTCGTGGATGGATTTTCATCCATAGCCTCTCCATTGACTAAGTTGACTCAGAAAAAGGTTAAGTTTCAGTGGTCAGATGATTGTGAGAAAAGCTTCGCAGAACTGAAAACTAGGTTGACTACAGCTCCGGTTTTTGACTCTACTAGAGGGTTCAGACGGTTATGTTATCTATTGTGATACGTCCAGAGTCGGCCTAGGTTGTGTGTTGATGCAGCGAGGTAAGGTTATAGCTTATGCTTCTAGACAACTTAAGGTGCATGAGAAGAATTATCCGACTCATGACCTCGAGCTTGCAGCATTGGTGTTTGCACTTAAGATTTGGAGACATTAGTTGTATGGTGTTCACGTAGATGTGTTCACAGACCATAAAAGCCTTCAGTATGTGTTCACCCAAAAAGAGTTGAATCTTCGCCAGAAGAGATGGTTTGAGTTCCTCAAGGATTATGACATTAATGTGCTTTACCATCCTGGTAAGGCCAATGTAGTAGTAGATGCCCTTAGCAGACTATCTATGGGTAGTGTAGCACATGTTGAGGAAGAAAGAAAAGAACTAGCAAAGGATGTTCATATGCTTGCTCGCTTGGGAGTTCGCCTTACGAGTATATCAGACGATGGTGTAACAGTTCAGAATGGGTCAGAATCTTTATTGGTAGCGGAGGTTAAGGAAAAGCAAGACATTGATCCGATATTGTTTCAATTAAAGGGTGCAGTCCACCAACAGAGAGTTGAGGTATTCTCCCAAGGGGGAGATGGTGTGCTTCGCTATCAGGGTTGATTATGTGTTCCTAAGGTGGGTGAGTTGAGACAACAAATTCTTGTAGATGCCCATAACTCCAGGTATTCTATTCATCCAAGTGCCACTAAGATGTACCGTGATCTGCGGGAAGTCTTTTGGTGGAATGGCATGAAGAGGGATATAGCAGGTTTTGTGGCTAAGTGCCCCAATTGTCAGCAAGTGAAGGTAAACATTAGAAACCAGGGGGTATGACTCAAGAGATCAACATTCCTACTTGGAAGTGGGAAGTGATCAACATGGAATTCATTACAGGTTTACCTCGTACTCGCAGACAGTATGACTCCATTTGGGTGATAGTAGACTGAGTTACTAAGTCTGCACGTTTTTTAGCTGTTAAGACTATAGACTCGGCGGAGGACTACGCCAAGCTTAACATTAATGAGATAGTCAGGTTGCATGGGGTTCCTTTGTCTATCATCTCAGATAGAGGTCCTCAATTTACCTCTCATTTTTGGAAGTCATTTCAGAAAGGTCTTGGTACTCAGGTTAATCTTAGCACATCGTTTCATTCGCAAACGGATGGTCAGGCAGAGCGTACCATTCAGACCTTAGAGGATATGTTAAGAGCTTGTGTGATCGACTTCAAGGGTAGTTGGGATGATCATCTTCCTCTTATAGAGTTCGCCTACAGTAATAGCTACCATTCCAGCATTCAGATGGCCCCTTATGAGGCATTGTATGGGCGTAGATGTAGATCTCCAGTTGGTTGGTTTGAAGTAGGTAAAACAACCTTGATAGAACCAGATTCGGTTCATGATTCTATGGAAAAAGTGCAGCTCATTAGAGATAGACTTAAGACAGCCCAGAGTCGCTAGAAGTCTTATGCAGATGTAAGGAGAAGAGACTTGGAGTTCCAAGTTGATGATTGGGTTTTCCTGAAAGTGTCACCTATGAAGGGGGTTATGAGGTTTGGTAAGAAAGGAAAGCTCATTCCTAGATATGTAGGCCCTTACAAGGTCTTGAAAAGGGTTGGTAAAGTGGTTACGAGTTAGAGTTGCCAGCAGAACTAGCAACAGTGCATCCGGTCTTTCACGTTTCATTGTTGAAGAAATGTGTGGGTGATCCAGCATCCATAGTACCTTTAGAGAGTGTGGCTGTGAAAGATAGTCTCACATATGAGGATGTGCCAATTGAGATTCTTGATCGTCAGGTTAGAAGGTTGAGAAACAAAGAAGTCGCTTCACTTAAGGTTTTGTGGAGGAGTCAGTCCGCAGAGGGAGCTACTTGGGAAGCAGAAGCAGCCATGAAGGCCAAGTATCCTCATCTCTTTCCTTCCGATTCCATTCCAGCTTGAGGTAATAGTTCCTCTACAGTTTTTCAGTCATTCATGCGTAGATTCAGTCTTAGTATCATGTTCCTTCAGTTTGTACTAGCATTTTCAGCGTATTTGCATGTCCTTGGAACTCAGTTAAGTCAGAAATCAGTTTTCAAAAATTAGTGGTAGGGTTTGTAGCTCTTTCCCTCCATATTCAGCTAGTTTGGTCTTCATTCGAGGACGAATGTTCCCAAGGGGGAGATAATGTAACACCCCGTATCCTAGACAGACTAGATTGCAGATTTGAGAAGCTACATGTGCCACCTACGGGCACCACCTACGGACCGTAGGGTGACCCACGGTCCGTCCTGGTGGTCCATGGTTCACCACCTGGATCCCCTCCCAGAAAAGCCGAGAAAAAATATTCTAAGTCCAGACCTACTCCAGGACCTACGGACCGTAGGTCAGACCATGGTCCGTGGTCCAGGGCCGTAGGTCGGACCCCATATTTCTAACCCAGAACTCTAGAAAATTCAGCCAAGGCATGACCCACGGCCAGGACCTACGGACCGTAGGTCAGACCACGGTCCGTGGATCGTGGCCTTCAGTTCCAAGCCCAGACGCCAGTCGACGGACGACCAGCATAGACCGTCAGTCCAGCCACAGTCCATCGGTCTGGTCCATCGATTGGTCCGACAGCAGTTAAGTCAAGGGTCTTTTGATATTGTCCTTATGCGTTGGACCCCTAAACTACGTCGTTTAACCCATAAACTACGTAGTTTTGGTCAGTTTAAGCCTAGTAACTTAATTAGAACTTACCCTACTCAATTCATTCTCCAAAATTTAGCAAACTCAAAGCAAAAATAGGAGAAAGAGTCGACCAACCCTAGTCCAAGAATGCAACAAGGTTTCATCAGTTCCAGCCCTGAAATCGAAAGATTTCTCCGTGGAATTCATCACCAGGTATGTGGGATTTCACTAGTGGGTTTCTTTTGCCCATTAGGTCCCTATAATTCAGTCAGAATCATGATTCCCTTGATATTATCTAGACCTAGGGTTTCTTGAATGTTAGAAATTATTGGGTTTTAGCTGTTAGAATGATCCAAATCTGATTATCATATTGTTGCTCAGTTTCTTGCATGAAATTCAGAACCCTAGCTATGTAGTTTCTTTAGTTCATGAATTACACATGCTAGGCCAGCTATTTCAGTTATATACATGCTTCAGTTTACGAATGTCATATTATCAGATATAATTGTTGCATTCTCAGAGTTTGCATGTCAGAACATCGAGCTATCCATGTTTGACATAATTCAGTCATAATATGTTAATTTCATAATCAATTAGGAGTAGCTTAATACCGAGTGGACTAGGGTTCCAGTATACCCTCATAGTCCTAGAACTACGTGCCCCGTAGGTTGTAAGTCCCCTCTGTGGGCATCATCTTAGTGATCACGGCAGTCATGCCTTTATACCTCTGGCAGGGTATATTGGGTCCTCTCGATTGGGCGTATTCATCGGACTCCACATTTAGCTCATGTGGTTTTATGTCGGTTATTAGTAGCTCCTACAGTACAGTCAGATTCTAGTGCATTGACTAGGTTATCAGTTACAGTTCAGTATTCAGACTCAGCATACCATGTACTTGGTCATTGCATTCAGTTAACTCAGTATTCAGTATATCTCAGTATTTACATTCAGTTCAGATTATATCATTGCTCTTATTGCTTTGTTCAGTTATATGTTTTATTCAGCTTTACTCTATCTTGCATGCTTAGTACCTTTCATGTACTGACGCATACTCTACGCTACATCTTCTCGTGATGTAGTTTCAGGTTCTCAGCTTCCAGATCACGCATAGATCGGTTCCCGATCTTCAGCTCAGCAGTATTAGTGGTGAGTCTTCATTCTCTGAGGACGACAAACATGGTTCCTTTGCTTTTAGTCTTAGTTTCAGTTTTTGCTAGATTTAACTGGGGCATGTCCCAGCATTTCTAGTCAGTTAGAGTCTTTATTTCAGACATAGTTAGAATCAGCTTTAGTATTTGAGTTTGACTTTTCAGTTGTTGTTAAACTCTCTGCATTTATATATTCAGATGTAGTATGGGTTTTCCCCATCATTTCAGATTTACCTTATGATTAGCTTCCACACAGTGCTTATTGATTCAGTTCTCTTTAAGTATGCGTATGATATGCCAGCAGGGTTAGCTTGGGATCACTCGTGATTCTAGGTCCCATGTCTGCGTCCTGGGGGTAGCTCGGGGCGTGATAATTGATTATGAGAACAAATCTCTCAAATAAAATTTGGTACGAGATGAGTTTATTTAACATGTACATATCAAGCCAACATGGTTCTTCCATCGCAATTGGTCCAGGGTCAAGAACCAAATAATTTTAATCTAAAAATTTGATGTGTGTATATACGATTTTATTGCTCCACCACACACAAAGATGGACCCCCAAATGAGGTTGAGGGAAAATGTTAGATTTCCTAATATTAGGGGGAGATATGTTTAGCAGCTGAAAATTATCTGTGAGGTGAATTATCTAGACCCACGTTAAAAAATGTGAACTTGAAGTTCAAAAGATAATTCTTTTGCAAAATGTTGTAAATAATTTGCCAGATGTATTTACTGACCCAATATTTTAATTATGCTGTAAATGATCCAATAAATGATCATTGAAGGACAGAGTCTATGGTACACCAGAAGCGTGATAGACCAATCCATTCCAAACATAAACTTTCTGAGGAAGGAAAGGAGCAAAATATTAAAATGGTCATGATAATGAGGTAAATGGTTTGAAAGAGCACTCTGACATAACACTTTATAAAACCTTGACAAAGGTTCAAATACCTGAAATGATGAAAAATGAAGAGATCTCAATAAGTTATGTCGTATTGAAATTGAGTCAAAATAATCATCGACGGTATCTTTGATATAATGTGGCTCTCAACATTACAAATGGTAATGAGGATCTTGTAAATAATTGGCCAATAAAATACGCAATTCAAGTATATTTTATTTCACTTGAAAAGTGATGTTTTGAACTTACAGTCCATAGTTAAGGTATAATGTCAGTGGGGTATAAATGAATTATTATGGCAAAATTATAATTGTAAGATTTAAAGTACAAATTGTTTCTTGGGGCATAAAAAATATCACAAAAGTCCTGACATTATTGTAGGGAGATATGTTCTCCCGTGCTGAATGCAATGAGGTTTCTTTCAAACTGGATATAGATGAAATACTTGAATACGTATAATGAAATAGTTGTCATGTCTAGCTAGACAGTGAAGGTTCTATGAAAATCTTTGAAGGATCTAAAAGGTTTAAAAGTGATTCCATTGAATAGTACCCCAATGGTTGTGAGATCACTTAACAGAAAGAAAGATCAATTTCAATCTTATGAAAATTGTTTGCACATATTATGTGTTGGTGCAATTTATGCACTTATTTTTCATTCTATTAATATTCATGAGACAATATTTTTATTAATTGATGAGTCTGAGTTTTGGACTCATTTAGAGCTTTGTTTATATTGATTTAGTATCCTCAAATGATTATTTTGTGCCAATAACTGATGTTAAATCCTTGATTTTTAGGAATATGGATTGAGGAACAAAGCAAGGACACTAACAGGCAAAAAGGAACAAAACAGGCTAAAGAAATGAAGATGGGCGAGAGAGAGGTTTTCACCTTTTTATAATGTCTAGCTAAAACCCCAAATTCTTGGTATGTGATTATGTGATTATGGGCTGATTTAGCTTATGGGTATTGCTAATTGTTAGTTTAAATACTATTTAAAAGTGAGTTTAATCATTAACTGTGGTTTAATTTAAGAATTGTAGTTGCAAATGCAGTTCTATGTTTGTGTTCTTGGCTTGCGAGAGAGAGAGGTTTTAGAACTAAGGTTTTTGATTAATGGTTTATGGGTATTGGGTTGATTTGGGTTCAACTCGAGAGGGTGAATCCTAAACCCAATTCCACATATTTAGCTCGAGAGAGTGAATGGATTAAGGTGTGGGTTGCTCTTATTTTGCATGCTTGTTGATGTTCGAGAGAAATCACTTGATTCGGGGTATATTGTTTGAGAGAAAATTTACCTCCCCTATAGCCTATACTACTCACTAATATCTAGCAATTTACTAATAGTTGCAATTACCCATATGTCTATATTGCCTATAATCGATCACATCCCAAGAATCTGTCTCATTATTGTTAATTCTTATTGTTTGTGACTGCTATTTGTAGTTGATAATCAAAACCAAAACCCCCATTTGACATTCGTGTCACCCCTTAATTTGAATAATGTCCTTATTCGATAATTTTTATTCCTATGACTGATTTGACCGCGTTTATTCTTCCCAATTGAATCTGAAACACGTACCGCTCCCTGTGGGATTCGACCCCAAGTCATTTAGTTGGGTTTTATACTGATTTACGATCGTTGACACTTAGAATTGGATGAAGTGTCTTTGAAATGTTATTAATCAAAATGGCGCCACTGCCGAGGAGTGGTGTTGTTTGAAATTCTTTTGGTGAAGTTGAATTGTATTCTTGTTAGTCATAGTTGAATCTACCTACTTTTAGTTTTGGTTTTTGTGTTGCTTGTTAAAACAGAGGAAATGAGTGTTAACGGTAGCAATGGTAGCCAAGTGGGCCACCAAGATGACATCGGGAATCTCAATGATGTTAACGACCCGAATGTCAACGACCCAAATCTAGTGGGTGGAGTTGGTGCCATTCGCTTGCCTCCAACTGAAGGAAACCTTGTTTTCCACATTACAAGCACCATGTTGCAGCTCTTGCAATTGAAAGGTTTGTTTAGTGGGTTGGCTCATGAGGATCCCCATGAGCATATAAGGAATTTTGTTGATGTATGCGTACCGTTCTCCTTTAAGAACATATCTCAAGAATCGGTTCGACTGAGGTTGTTCCCATTTTCTCTAATGGGAGAAGCATGCAAGTGGTTGGCTGAGTTGCCAAGAGATTCTATCACTTCGTGGGAAGAGCTTATTACCGCATTCCAAGTGCGATTTTCCCTCCTTCAAAGATGATGACTCTTCGGGACAATATTCAAAGCTTCAAGCGTTTGGAGGGTGAGACAATCCATGAGACTTGGCTAAGGTTCAAGAAGATGATGCTGCAATGCCCAACTCATGGATTGCCCGATAATGTACTGCTGCAATACTTCTACAGAAGCCTCGATTCAGTGAACAAGGGGGTGGCTCACCAACTTTCTCAGGGAGGTTTAATGCAGCATCCTTATGTGATTGCAGCCCAACTTCTTGATGGCATGACCAAAATTAACCGGGCATGGTACACTCGCGAAGATCAAGTCTCTCCTCTTACTTACATATTGACAAAGGAACAGATGGAAAAAGATCAAGAGAGAGACCAAAACATGGCAAAGATAATGACCCAGCTGGACATCTTGGCCAAGAACGTCATGGGTGCTGGTACAAGGAGTGTTAATATTGTCGGTGTTGGTGGTGTAAACCCCGAAGAGGCCAAATTTGAAGCGCTGTACAATGAGGCAGTGAACTTCCTAGCCAACCAATGAGGAGGTTATCGTGCTAACTACCCAATGCCGGGTGGTAACCAAGGTTGGAACAGAGATGAGGGCTGGAGAGACCGTGATAGGGAGTGGCGTAATCGTAACGCCACCTGGAAGGAAAGAGAAGGGGAAAAGGATAGGTACGTTCCTCCCTACGAGCGTCAAAAGCCCAAAGATTCTGAGGGTGGCCGTATTGAGGATATGCTCTCACGTATTCTCAACAAGGTTGAAGGGTCCGATAAAGTGTTGAAAGAAATGAAGGAAGATGTATCGACTCTCAACCAGACAATGACCTCTCATTCCGTCTCTATCAAGCAGTTGGAGACCCAAATGGGTCAAATTTCTTCTCATCTAAACCCGAGACAACAAGGGGGGTTGCCTAGTGATACTATGGTAAACCCCAAGAATGAAGTTTGAATAGGTACTTGCATCGTGCCACGACGTTAACTAAGGCACTTCTTGGGAGGCAACCCAAGTTTTTAATGCTTTGTGATTTGTTTTTGGAATAACAGGTGTTGATTGTGCAGGTCGAAGTGTGGAATATGTTTGAAATATATAGGTTGGCGAGCCAAGAGTCTAGTCGACGACTCGCCAAAAAGGTCGGCGAGCCCGACTTGGACCGCCGTTGGACTCTCAAAAATAGCAAGAAGGAGTCTGTAAAACTCGACGGGCCCATGGACACGTGGTCGACTCATCCATCAGGTCAGCGAGCCCAATTTTATTCGCTGTTTGGACCCCCAAATTAACTGGAGGTCTTGTAAAACTCGGCGAGGTAAGTCATCACTCGGCGTGTCACCGAGTGGTTCGGTGAGGTCGACTAATATCACCGAAAGGGCCGCAAACTAAAAGGTCTTAAAAGGCCAAAGGTTTAAAATTTCAAACTCTTTCACATTCCCTCACTTTTAGCCTCGTATAATCACCCCGCACTCTAGATTTTCAATATTTTTCTAGTTTTATCACTTTTGCTCTTTGAGCTCGTGCTCGGACTTTGAATACATTGCCGCCTAGTTTTACAAATTCGTATTTCAGCTTAAAGGTTGGTTTTCTAAACCCCAAACTCTTAAATTGCGGTTGAACTCGAATGCATTTGTTTAAATCTTGATTGATGTGTGCTGGGCCTGTTCTGAAATCGTATTTGTGTGCTAGTTGCCTGTTTTAATTTCAAAATGTGCTTAAATTGCCTAAAATGATGATTTCCCAAGTTTTGTGCTTTGAAATTAATCAAAATTTGTTGGGTTGCGGTATTTGGTTGTTGGGTCTAGTCGGGTGAAGTCTGAGTTACCCCAATTATGCTAAATGACGTATTTTGCCCAATGATGGAGCGTTTGACGTCATTCTTAAGGGCAAAACTCATCAAATGGCCAATTTTGGCCAAACCGGGGGAAGTCTGAGTACCCTGGTGGCATGGGTCTAAGCTTAATTACATGAGTGTGTTGTTTGATTTTGTTTTCGGGGGCTGAGGGCTTGATTTTGGGAAACAGGGTTGAAATTTGGTACATTGGGCAATTCAGCGAGCTTGGTCGAGTTCGCCGAACCACTCGGCGGTTTGCCAACATCCCTCTTGATCGCCTTTAATTTCGTGTTTTGGCTAGATTAGAGTCTGTAACTTTTGGTGGGAAGTCAAAGATCGCCGAGTGCACTCGGCGACTCGCCGAAGGTCTCCCTTGATCGCCTTTTCTGTGCCCCTAACCCCTAAAACACACTGTAACTTTCGGCGGGCTAGTCTGAGCTCGCCGAATAATGTCGGTCATTCGCCGAAAGTCCCTGCATATCGCCAACCTGTCATTTTTCTAGAAATTTTTCGAGCCAATCCTTTCAACGAGCCCGATCTGGCTCGCCAAAGTGACTCGGCAACTCGCCGATCAGTTCGGTGAGTCTTTCTGCAACCTATTTTCTGCATTATTCTTGGATTTTTTCTAACTTTTCCTGATGCGTTTTGCAGATATGGCTAGACCAAAAGTAGCAGGACGAGACATGCCACACCGCAAGCGGGCAAAGGGAATCACTATCAAAGAGGATGCAGCTGTATCTAAAGCAAAGGCAACAAAACTTCCTACCACAGGTGGGAAGGGTAAAGGAAAGGGAAAGGCGCTTGCTCATGAGTCACCGGAGGTCAACTCCAATAGTGAGGGAGTGTATGCTACTCACCTCACCACCTACGAGAGTGAGGGAGATCATCAGGATCCTCAGCCTGACATCTCTGAGTCTGAGGATGAACAGTTGCTATTGGCACGGAGTGCTGAGCGGCGCTCCAAGAGGATGCATGATCCGTCTAGGATCAGGATGCCTGAGACCCCTACTCCTCCTCCTGTCCCAGATCAGGCTGTGGTCCCAGCACCACCTGCACAGGGTCCTCCTCTCCAGTCTATGAACAGATTAAAGGCTGAGGGACTGAGGACGATCATTGAGGGGAACAGGCTGTCTACAGATGGAGTGATAGACTGGTATCCTGAGATATGGCACACCTTACAGTCTCACAAGTTCCAGATCTTTACCAAACCCCGTGGCCCTTACATTCCTAATTAGGTCTGGGAGTTTTACACTGCCTACGGAGCTCTAGTGCCACAAGGGAAGAAGAAGGCCGCGATATTCAAGCCAGTAGAATATGTGGTTGTCAGGGGTAAGATACTGAAGTGTGACAGTGACAATATCAATGCAGTACTGGAGTGTACAGAGAATATTGAGGATAATTGACAAAATCTTTGGAGACTATGAAAAAGTGGTTGGCCCCTCTGTTATCTGACGGTACTCCTAGGTGGATCAAGGCTGGAGCGCCCATAGAAAATAAAGAACTCAATGTAGCAGCGAGGTACTGGTTTGGCTTCATTAGCAGTTCTATCATGCCATCCCAGAATGATTCTATCCTCCGCTACGCGAAGACAGGCTGTCTTGGTTGCATCATTGATGGGACAAGGCTAAACTTGGGTATGATCATTGGCCAAGAAATGGCCATGAGGGCCAGGCAGCGTCAGACTTCACTTCCGTTCCCGGTGTTGATCACCGAATTGTGCAGATGAGCCCGAGTGCCCCGTGATGAGAAGAAGGATGTGGAAGTGATTCCCACCTCCTCTACCGATATCCGGTGCATTAAGGCTGAGTACTTGAAGGATGAGGCGGAGAGGAAGAAAGCTGCCCCGATAGATCCTTCCCCGGTTGTGGACATTGAGACTTTACCTGCAGAGGCAGTATTGCCTACTCCGGCCTCTAGGCCTTCAAGCATATCTAGTGCTGTTCCTTCCATGACTCAGAGTGCTTCTACTGCTCCCCTGCCTCCTAGGTCTGCTACTAGTGCTACTGCCTCTCGACCTCCACTCACTCAGGTTGCGATACTACGGATGGGGCATCTAGCCCATTCTGTTGATAGGCGTGCCTCTAGGCTAGAGGCTACAGTCCCTGGGATGATTGAGAGAGCCCTCACTACTGCTGTGACACATCTTAGTGTGTTTATTGATGCCCTCGCGACACGGATAGAGGTGTGTGAGCGAGGCCAGGGAGCCACTATTGAGGTAACGGCCTTAAAGGCCACAATTGCTGAGTTGAGAAAGGACGTGGACCAGCTAAAGTCCACAGATATGTCGATGATTTTTTGGACCGTGGAGATCCCTGATGACATGGACAAATATGTTTCGATTTGTTCTGATATCCCTCCACCTTCCACCGGAGATGTGATTAGAGCCGATGATGTAGCTGCCGAGTCCGATGCTGAGACTGATGAAGAGCATATCGGTGTTCAGGAGGAGACCACTTACGAGGGCTTTACTGAGGTTGAGGAGGCCATGGTGGATTCAGCTGTGCAGACTTCTTTGAGGGACACGCCCATGGTAGGCTCTAGTGGAGCCAATGTTGATGTTGCACCCGGCACTGATGCCCAAGATCAGAGTGTGACCCCGGGCACTGATGCCCCGACAGATGGAGCGACTGTGTAGACATGATTCTTCTTTACCGCCCTCTCTGTCATTTTTATTGATTTGTGATTGTTTTTGTTGCATTTGAGGACAAATGCTTTTTTTATTTGTGGTGGGGTGAGGTATTTCTATACCTACCTCTTGTGTATATATTGGGTTTTGTGTTTTAAACTGTGTTTTGATCTTATCTTGTGGGTGATTGAGCTTATGGCTCCTTGTTATGAATTAAAATGGTTTTTTGACCCATCTAAAAAAAAATTCCACCTCTTGTTGTGTGTGAATGTGTCTGTTCTTGTGCAAATTTGAGTATCGGTTATGATCAATACCGATGACTTGAATAGTGCTCTTAATCGAACAAAAATGAATGCGCGGCTATGATGAGGCCAAATGAAGTTGCATAGACAATATGTGGACTTTTTGCATCTCATTGTGACTAGCCGGTTATCGAATGAAGTCTCTTATGATGAAGATTGCACACTAGCTTGAATGAGTCTTTTTTGATATTGGTGCCAATTCCTTGTGTGATGAGCTTACTTTGAACCTTGTGTGATGACACCTAGAATTTGCCCCGTTGGTCCAATTGACTAAGTGATGCAAGCTCTTGAAATGATCTTAGGCAACGATTTTGAGGAGTGAAATAATTTGACAATATACCTCTTTTGTGGCCAACCTTGTGAGATGTGTGAACCTTGCTTGAACCCCATTTGAGCCTTATCCTTTTCTTGGAAGAAACTTGATGCAATTATGACCCCTCTTTATCTATTCACCCATAATCCTTATGAAGTGTGGTTTGATTGAATAGCCAACTTAGGCCAAAAGCCTAAGTTGGGAGTGTGGTGAAAAGAGAAGGTAAATCAAGAAGTGTAAGAAAATCCCCCTTCTAGCAATGGTATTGAAAAAGATGGAACCCATCCATATAAAAACAAGAGAAAGAAAAGAAGAAAGAAAAAGAAAAAGAATGAAAAAAGTTGTGAAAGTTGCAAAAGAAATGGGGTGTCCGGTATTCCATTGGAAGTTTAATAATGGGGTGAATTTTGAGCATGATTCAAATGTTGAAGAAAGGGAAGAAAGTGATGTTCAGAACACATTTCATGAGTGTAGCAGCCACTGAGCCTAAATGACCATACCTTTACACTCAGCCCCGTTATAAGCCTTGAAAAGACCTCTGAGATCTTGAGTGAGCTGAAACGAGTGTTGATTGGAAAATAAAGGCAAACCTATGGGTGAAGTTATGCATGTGTTCATCTTTGTGAGTGTGAGAGTTGTATGTGATTCCGGAGCTATAGAGTGTTGAGAAATTATGTGTGAATATGGAATCATTTTTGTTGTGAGGGCATTTGAGTACCTTTGTTGAGCTTGAACTTGCATTTGAAGCAAGTATTGTGACCTTGAGTATATTTGATAATGGTGAGTCACAACTTGAATCTTTGAGTGCACAATTGATCCTTGCATGAGTAAGTTGAGTCTTGTTGTGTGCATTCATGATTGAGTCTTATGTAGCACTGTTTGAGACATCCTTTTTGAACTGCTGAACTTGAGTTTTACTTGAGGACAAGCAAAAGTTTAAGTTGGGGGTGTTGATGAGTCCGAGTTTTGGACTCATTTAGAGCTTTGTTTATATTGATTTAGTGTCCTCAAATGCTTATTTTGTGCCAATAACTGATGTTAAATCCTTGATTTTTAGGAATATGGATTGAGGAACAAAGCAAGGACACTAACAGGCAAAAAGGAATAAAACAGGCTGAAGAAATGAAGATGGACGAGCCTGAGGATCGTCGAGTGGCTTATCAGACCGCCTAAAGTTCCAGTGTGCCAAGTTCTGAAGGAAAGAACCAAGTCGGCGAGAAAAAGGGGCAGTCGACGGATCGCCGAGTGATTCCGCGAAGCCAAGATAGATCGCCCAAAGTTACAGGCCTTGAGGATGCTGAGTGCCAAGGCGAAAGGGCGATGGAAGAGACCAAAGGGCGGCTCGCCGAGTGGTTCGGCGAGCCCGACTTACTTCGCCGAATGAGTTTTCGTAGCTTATTTTCTGCGACTATAAATACGTTTTTGAACATCTAGTTTAGTATCTATCTATTTATCTATCTATCTATGAATCAATCAATAATAAAACTTCTGAACTTAGAAAATAATTTTGAGGCAGTTTTCTCTAGAGTTCTTTCTTAGTTTTGAAGGATTGAAGAAATTCACTTTTGAGAAATTGGAAGTGGGTCTTTGATATTCATCAAATTGAAGCATTGTAAGACAAAATCACTCTTACCCAGTTGATGGATAATCAATTTGGTAATTGTTTTTACCTTTTTATAATGTCTAGCTAAAACCCCAAATTCTTGGGGTGTGATTATGTGATTATGGGTTGATTTAGCTTATGGGTATTGCTAATTGTTAGTTTAAATGCTATTTAAAAGTGACTTTAATCATTAAATGTGGTTTAATTTAAGAATTGTAGTTGCAAATGCAGTTCTATGTTTGTGTTCTTGGCTTGCGAGAGAGAGAGACTTTAGAACTAAGGTTTTTGATTAATGGTTTGTGGGTATTGGGTTGATTTGGGTTCAGCTCGAGAGAGTGAATCCTAAACCCAATTCCACACATTTAGCTCGAGAGAGTGAATGGATTAAGGTGTGGGCTGCTCTTATTTTGCATGCTTGTTGATGTTCGAGAGTAATCACTTGATTAGGGGTAAATTGTTCGAGAGAAAATTTACCTCCCCTATAGCCTAGCCTACTCACTAATATCTAGCTATTTACTAATAGTTGCAATTACCCATATGTCTATATTGCCTATAATCGATCACATCCCAAGAATCTGTCTCAATATTGTTAATTCTTATTGTTTGTGACTGCTATTTGTAGTTGATAATCAAAACCAAAACCCCCATTTGACATTCGTGTCACCCCTTAATTTGAATGATGTCCTTATTCGATAGTTTTTATTCCTATGACTGATTTGACCGCGTTTATACTTCCCATTTGAATCTGAAACACGTACCGCTCCCTGTGGGATTCGACCCCAAGTCATTTAGTTGGGTTTTATACTGATTTACGATCGTTGACACTTAGAATTGGATGAAGTGTCTTTGAAACGTTATTAATCATTAATGTGCAAAAACATAGATAATTCACATGGAGATATTTCATTGGTATCAAATTGGTATTAATATAGTATTTCTAACCAATACTGTCAAGGTTCTATTGGTTATATATGTCACGCCTCAAGCCTACACCCTGGACGTGGCAGGCACACGAGAACCATTGCTGGTCCAAAGCGAACCCTTGGCCTGGCTCAACTCTCAGCGGAAGACTTACTCAACATAAGATGAAATCAAATGTATACTTTAACTCAAAATCTCAAAAGATAATCTCAGAATATTTTAGAAATAAAACATTCAAACTGGCCTCAAGGGCAACTCAAGTCTAGAACAAAACAACTGAAATGAACAAGATTCATGAACTTATGTTTATCTATCTATGAAGCCTCTAATACTATGAGGGATGTCTGTACAAGACTCCCGATTATCCTAACAAACTGAATAACAGATTATAAATGAGGGATTCTCCGGAAGCAAGGAGGCTCACCAAACAACTCTGGAACTCGACTGGATCAACGAAGCGCTGGTTGATGATCCTGGTTACCTGTATCTGCATCATGAAAGATGCAGGCCAAATGATGTCAGTACATGGAATGTACGAGCATGTAACGGGAATACTGAACATAACCTGAAAGCTTGAAATCTCCAAGTTGAGTCTTAAAACCCTCAAGTCTACTCAGAGAACTCAAGAGAAAACTCTCCTAGACTAAATTCGATGTTAAAAAATAGATAAAAAAAATTGATACTAATTTACTGTTAAAA
Organism: Solanum etuberosum; assembly: GCA_029582245.1. Lineage (NCBI taxonomy): Eukaryota > Viridiplantae > Streptophyta > Magnoliopsida > Solanales > Solanaceae > Solanum > Solanum etuberosum. Next base: position 19,055 of record JAJONR010003216.1, on the reverse strand, counting down.
ATGTAATTTATAGTCGCCGAAAATAAGCCACGAAGGGCCACTCGGCGAAGTAAGTATGGCTCGCCAAACCACTAGGTGAGCCGCCCTTTGACCTCTTCTATCACCTTTTCGCCTTAGCATTCAGCATCCTCGAGGTCTGTAACTTTGGGCGATCTATCTTTGCTTCGCGAAACAACTTGGCGATTCACCGACTGCTCCTTTTCGTCGCCAACTTGGTTTCTTCCTTCAGCGCTTGGCACACTGGAACTTTAGGTGGTGAGATTAGACACTCGGCGACACACCGAGTGCTCTTGGCGATCTGCAGGCTTGCCCTTCTTCATTTCTTCAGCTTGTTTTGTTCTTTTTTGCCTGTTAGTGTCCTTGCTTTGCTCCTCAATCCAAGTACCTGAAAATCAAGGATTTATCATCAGTTTATGGCACAAATTAAGCATTTGAGGACACTAAACCTATCTTAATAAAACCCTAAATGAGTCCAAATCTTGGACTTATCATAGACTCACCAACAGGTGTGGAAACACTGAAGGGCTCAAGAAGTTATTCGGGAATAATATCGAACCTCATAGCTATATATGGAGTCACAAAAGATAGACTCACACCTGGATCTAACAAAGCTTATACATCAAAAGTAAAGACTTTGATCATACCAGTGACAACATCAGGCGAATTCTCTTGCTTTTGGTGACTGGTGATAGCATACATACGGTTTGCCCCTCCGCCTATCCCTGAAGTAGCTCCTCTAGGTGCAGCTCTGTCTAGTGGAGCCACTGAAGAAGATTAGGCTCTATTTCCCCCATTGCTACCACCCTTCCTCTTCTTTGGGCACTCTCTCATGAAGTGACCATTCTGACCATACTTGAAGCAACCAGTGGAGCCATCACAACACACTCCTGAGTGGTTCCTACCACACTTAGTACATGCAGGAGTCCCATTACCTCCTTGTGCCACACTACCCTAAGACTGTGCAGGTCTAGCTCTAAAATTCTGTGAATTTTTCGATTCTTGAACTCACCTCTGTTCCTTGGTACAGGTGCACTAGCAGACGATGAAGCAGGTCCATTTTGCTTTTGTTGGAAAGATGACCGGTTAGCATTACTCTTCTGATGTCCGAACTCGTTCCCAATTGTCTTAGCTTTCTTGTTTCGGAACTCTTCTCTATCTCTCAGCTTATCTTCCTCAACCTGCTGCACATGGATCATAAGTCTTGCTATGTCCATATCTCCTATCAGCATAGCTGCCTTACCCTCTTTGCTTGACAGATGAGACAACCCAGAAACAAACAAACTCATCCTGCTCCTCATATCAGCGACCATCTCCGGAGCATAGCAGGAAAGTTGGGTGAACTTTAGGCTGTACTCATGCACACTCATAGATTCCTGCTTAAGAGTGAGGAATTCCCTTACCTTTGCCTCTCTCAGTTCACGGGGAAAAAAATGCCCCATGAAGGCACCTTCAAACACAGCCCATCTCATAGTTGGTGCACCCTCAGCTCTACTCTTCTTCCATTGGTCGTACCACACTCTAGCAACACCCTTCAGTTGGTATGCAACTAGTTCCACTCGCTCAGCATCAACAACATGCATAACCTCGAACACTTTCTACAATTCCTCCATAAAGTTTTCTTGATCCCCAGTGAAACTTGAACCGGTGAAGTCTGGAGGATTCATCCTTAAGAACTCACAGATTCTGGATGTATCAGCCACATCCTGTCGATCCCCTCTCTGCTGACCAGCTTGGTTGGCCACCACTTGACTCAACATCCGGATAGCATCCCGAAACTCATCATTTGTGTCCTCTCTTTGGGGTTGCACTTCTGGTGCATTGGGTACCCCTTGATCCTCAACATTCCTCCTAGCAGGCCGACCTCAGACAGCTCTTCGTGGAGGCATGATCTGAAAGATACGCGCAAGCAAGAATTAGAAAGAAACTTTATAGAGTTAAACTCTATCGCACGAAAAGAGTATGAAAGAAGTGAGATAGTTCCTAAATTTTGCAGCCTCCTAATTATAGATGTGGAGCGCTTCACACCGATAACTAGGACTCTACAAATACGGCTTCATAGACACCCTAGTACTCTTGAACTCTGTGCTCTGATACCAAGTTTGTCACACCCCGAGCCTACACCCTAGACGTGGTAGGCACACGAGAACCATTGTTGGCCCCAAGCGAACCCTTGGCCTGGCTCAACTCTCAGCAGAAGACTTACTCAACATAAGATAAAATCAAATGTAAACTTTAACTCAAAAATCTCAAAAGATAATCTCAGAATATTTTAGAAATAAAACATTCAAACTGGCCTCAAGGGCAACTCAAGTCTAGAACATAAAAACTGAAATGAACAAGACTCATGAACCAATGTCTATCTATCTATGAAGCCTCTAATACTATGAGGGATGTCGGGACAAGACTCCCGATCATCCTAAAAAATTGAATAACAGAAAATAAATGAGGGATCCTCCGGAAGCAAGGAGGCTCACCAAACAACTTTGGAACTTGACTGGATCAACGAAGCGCTGGTTGATGATCCTGGTTACCTGCATCTGCATCATGAAAGATGCAGGCCAAATGGCGTCACTACATGAAATGTACGAGCATGTAAGGGGAATACTAAACATAACCTTCAAGCTTGAACTGATAAAAAAGAAACATACTCACCTCGACTCTACTCAACTCAAGAACTACTCATGGATACTCAACTCAATGTAATTTAAAATGACGATAAAAGTGCAGTTTATATAAATCATGTAAAACAGTAATAGCAACTCAATTTATTTAAAAATACAATAATAACTCAGTTTGAATATAAAAATAAAAATACTCTGTTTGGGAGATTCTCTAACCGACAATCATCACTATGAGCTATGTGATGATACAACGTCTAGCCCGCGCTGCCAGAACTGTCCTATACTTTGCCGGGGTATAGAACTTCTCAACTAAGTGAATCCACTAGTCTATGCTTAATAAATACTAAGTAATCATCTAAAAAGTATGACCCTTTCTACCCACGTTGGCTACATGGTTTATGGGGGCTGTGAGTTGTTAGAACTCTCCCCTACATCGGTGCTCAATACTATTCCCAAAATATAACTTAGCTAATTATGTTTTAAAGAAAATATTTCCTCTTCCTCAACTTTGAGATTATTACTCAAAAGGTTTCTCTAAAAGAGATAGTACTTAATATTGCTCATGAACTCTTTTGGAAATCGGTGTTTCCTCTCATCTTAAATATAAAAATATTTTCTCTTGGGAATACTTAGTTTCCATATATCATTTTAAAGAAAATTAACTCAACTCTACTCTTCCTGAACTCAAATGTTCAAGTGTTAAAACAAGTTTTAAAAGATTGTAAAAACACTTCTCAAAATGACTCGAAAGAACTCTCAAGACTTAACTTTTAACTCTACCTTGTATTTGAACTATAAATTCAAGTCTATGATTTATGATATGAAGGATATCGTGATGATTAAATGAGTTTTAGATAGTTAATAATGAGAAATGGTCGAAAAATACTGTTTAAGGAGCAAGTCTGCGACGCGGAGATGAATTATAATATTTGGTCACAAAATAATTTTTGAAACAGTGGAGTCCACGTTCTCTCCGTGACGCGGAGAGAGAAATTTTTCTCTGGGGAGCAAGTCCGCGATGCAGACTTGGGCGCCAATTTCTGCCTGATCTTTTCTTCATCTCCCGAACTCAATTCAACTCATACCCACTGAAATTTTAAGGTAAAAATTCTCAAATTCTTATAACTCAGGACAATTCCAGCGAAATCCACTCAAGAACTATCAATTTACTCAACCCCTCAACAAAATCTTTGCCTCAAGAACTCAATCAAACATCATATTCAAGAACGAATAATAACTCTTCTAGAAACTCATCAAGAACTTAATTACTCAATCTCTAGGGATGAATTCAATAATATAAAACATGATTGACGCGTGGGTGAATGAACCCAACACTGTGAAAACTTACATACCTCGATTTGGCGAAACAAATCCTCAATTCGTGAAAACCTTGTTCGTTCTTCCTTTTCTCCTCTTTTCCTCTTCTTGAATTCTCTTCTAAAATCCTAAGCGTAGTTTAGGATTGTAAAACTAACCCAAATCAGATTTGACCCCAAAATATTTACTAAAAATGTTTTAATCTGATTGGGTAAGGAAAATACCAAAATATCCCTCACATTTTTGGGTAACTTTCCTTAATTGTACAACGTGACTTCAAATGGGCATATGTCTCTCATACATGCTTGAAAATTAGCAAACTTGGTGGCGTTGGAAAGAGGATTCTAAGAACTTTCATTTGATATCTTATAGGCCACCTAACTCATCATGTACTGAAAGTTACGGTCATTTGAAGTTGACCCAAAACTCACAACGTAAGCATAACTTGTAAGATTTCAGCTTAGCTTCTTTTCATATTTAGATCTTTCTAAGGTGGGATGTTACAATATAAATGCAAGGTATTACATGAAGTCCTTTCTTCAAACAATCTATTTGCATATGAGGGTACTGCCATATTAACAAATTTACAAGACAGTTAATTATTGATACATATTCAAGTCTGACCAAGATAGTTGCAACTTATAAAGCAAGTGACTCAACACATAAGAGATGTGTATTTTTTCGAAGGAGAAGGTTCCAATATTATATGAACACAATGTTGCTTGGGTAACTCAAATGAGAGAAGAATATATTGAAGGAAACAAAATAAGCATATTTCGCCGAAGTATTTTCAAGCATGGTCTTCAACAAAATTTATACACGATTAATATGCGTTATCTCTGATATGTTAAGTGATGTTTTCATCAGGGGAAGTAAATACGCACTGCACTTTTTTTCCCTTGGATTAGGTTTTTTCCCAATGGTTTTTCCAAGAATGGTTTTTAATGAGGCAACAATCAATGCATATTGCAAGATATATGTACTCTTCTTCCTTCACTAGAATTTTTTCGCAGGATTTTTCCTAGTAATATTTTAATGAGGCATATTATTAGACATTCCAAGGGGGAGTATTGTAAATATATTTATGTGGATGTCCATAACTTCAAGGTGTAATTACCCTATAATGTATAGTAACTTCCACACCTCCATAACTTTCCCCTTTGATATTCCTCCATTACTTATATGGTTAATGTCTCCATAACTTTTATGGTTAATGTCATATTATGACTAACCTTTTGTATGCCTATATGTAATACTATAAATAGAGGCATTAGAGTTCATATTAGATACACTTGTTTACTTGGAAGAATAAGAAAAGCTCTGATCTCTTGTCTCCCTATTTCTATTGCTTTCATATTCTATACTTCTTGTCTTATTTTTCTTTAATTTTATAACAAAATTATATTTTTAGAAAAAAAAAAGGAAAAGAAAAAGCCTTCCTTCCCGAATTTCTTCTTTGCCAGAATACCCTACCCACCCATGCTACCACACCACGTCCATCAAACTCAATTCAGATTTTCATTGTTTTTCTTCTTCTATGTTGTGAGTTATGGTATCTAAAGTTGTGGGTTGCTACTATTTTGTGAGTAGCATGATCTTATGGAAAGTTGTAGGATTTGTTGAGACACCGCTCAATTAGAATTGAAAGGAGCTAGAGTCATAAATGGAAAGAATTAGTAGAATGTAGTTTAACCTTCTGAAGGAGGAGAGAACAATGATATTTACTTTGATTGCAAGGGCCAAAATTGTATCTTCAGAGATAGTGGAGATTTGGGTTCAGAGACACGTGATTCTATCTGGTTTGCTTTGGTTATGGTAATAGTGTTACGTGTCATTCATATGAATTAGAAGCTGTTGGATAAGATTTGAGAAAGAAATCTTCAGACATTCGGCTTGAGTGTTATGATAACTTCTTTGTGGTTTTGAGTTTGGTAACTATTACGGTTGGAATCAGAATTTATGTTTTTCATTGTAAGTCTACTATCATGTTAGTATGTTTTGTCAAGTTATGGATTGGTAAGGTAAGAAAGGATCGATCGCATTGAATATTGAGCATTTTAAAGAACTTGTGCATGGTTTAGGTCATAAAGTTTTTTTTAATTTTGATTGTTAAAAGACCTAAGGAAGGTTTTCACTTAAAGGTATTGGTTTAGAGTATAAGGTAACATGCCATGAGTTGTTGGTCAAATGATAAGATTGGTAAGTGAGTTAGTGAAAGGAACAAGAGTGGTGTATTGAAGAGTTCAAAGTATTTAAAATATGTGTCATGGGAAGAATTTAAGAAAGGCGAAGTAATAAGACCTCACGTATAGACCTTTGGTTAGGAGTTGAAGGTTCTATGTATTTTCACCTTTGAGTTTAGATATGGCTATGAGATGTGAACTGGATCACACAGACTTACTAGGGGTTTATCAACGACTTTGATAAAAATTGAGTTTTGGTTTGGGTGACATACAGTAATGTGTGAAAGATTCTACGCTGCTATGTAGGGATAGATTGTACAAATTATGGTAGGTGACTTATAGATGCGCAACGGTATGAACCTATAGTTCTACATGATTATTAAGGATTTTGATGGGCTTGAAACTACTCTGTTGATGGGACTACACAGACTGTTATGATGTGTTACATAGACATTTGATGGTGAATAGAAGTTATAAGCTTATAGTATACAAAATTATTTGAGTGACTAATAATTTCTCTGAGTGTTGGCATGAGGAATGTGATAGTTTTGAATGGTAATTGAACCATGGTATGTGAAAGTTTGCGTGGAGTTGACTTTAGATGTGATTTAATAGTTTTATCTCGACGAAAAAGAACTATCATGTTTGAAATTAATGATATGAGTCTTGGGTGGGATCTGTATCTATCACGGAATGCTTACAAGGAAAGAGAGGGAACCATAATTCTAAACTTTTGGAGGCGATAATGTGTTTGCTAAGAAGACTTTGATACTTGTGACAGTTTGAGAGCAAGGTAAATGGACGGTATTATTATGATGTTTTGATAGTATTAAGAGTGTTGGCTTTACTGGAATACTGTGAGGAGTATGTGGTGTTTGATAAATAGAGTATGTATACAATTGTGATGAGAACCATACTGGTTGATTGTGAGTAGCTAAAAATGAAAGAGATGGAGTCATATCAATGGAAATGTTTGATATGGGCGCTATGGAAGAAGTATCTTGTGTTATTCGACTTTGGTTCCGTACATTCTTATGTGACCACCTACTTCATTTCGGACATGATTTGGAGTATGATTCGTTGCATATGCCACATGTGTTTCTCTATCTATGGGTGATTCCCTAGCGGTGGATCGGGTGTACCAATCTTGCGGTTGTCCTCTTGCTAGGATGACATCCTTAGAAAGACTTAGACATTTCAGTTATGACAGATTTGGTTTTGTTTGGGATAGTTGAAGTATACAATGTTTCTACACGCATAACTTTGCTTATGAGAATTCATAAAAGATCTACCGTGAATACTTATAATTGTCCGACAGTCTTAAGATTTATCTCGTCGTTAGGATCACGTTTCAGCTATGTGTGATTGAATGTGGGGACCATTGGATCTAGTTATATAGTTCTTAAGGTTTGTCTACAATCATAACTATGGATATAACATTCCGACAGTGTTGTTAGAGGTTCTGTATACTTAGATGTATTACCCTCTAGATGGTTACTTGATCATTTTCTTCTTTGAGTTAGATAAGTTTGATCCTACCTTGATGAGTACCCGACATCTAAAGATCAGATTGTACAACTTCAGCCCGTGGGAAGGTTATGTTGTGTTAATGGAATTTTGCTAAGATCTGTGATGGTTTGTGCATTATGAGTGTGTGATAGTTGGTTCAGGTTCGCTCCTGGTTGTAGCTAGTATTGATTCAGAATTTTATCGTAGTTATGTGAGGGAAGCTTCATCCTTGTGGTTGTATTATGGTTCATACGGTTTCGATTCAGATTAGGTTCATGGGCTAGTCTGTGGCTTGGTAATCACTCCTGATTTGTAGATACACCAAAGCTTGACTCAAGAGTTTGGTTCTTAGTAGTTGATCTTGATGAAATGGTCTTAAGGAGGAGCTCACTTAGAGAGATGAATGTTGACTCTGGAAATCATACCTTAGGCTTCTTCTTCTTCTTCTTCTTCTTCTTCTTCTTCTTCTTCTTCTTCTTCTTCTTCTTCTTCTTCTTCTTCTTCTTCTTCTTTATGTTCGAGGATGAACATGGTTTTTAGTGGTGGATAATGAAATGATTCGGAAGGTCATTTTTAGAAATTTTCATAAAATTACTGTTTCACCCCTCCCGATAGTTGTCCCGAGCTAGTTATGATTAGTCGGTGGAGTTGGTTATTGGAATTTTTAACTATTCGATAAGTACGGTTACTTAACCGATAAATATTTATTAAATAATTTTTTTATTTAATTGGTGGTTAATGGGCCAAGTTCATAATTTATTTAATACCATATTTCACTTGGCCCATATATTAAAATAAGTTAGTGAGATTTATCACTTTTAGGTTCATAATTAATTTAAGAAAAAAAAAAAAAAAAGAAAAAAATTAGGTCAAGAAGCCTTACCTATTGCGGCGTCTACACGAGACGTATTGCCAGGTAATATTCTCTTTAAGCTTCAATCATTAATGTTGATTAATACCTAGTGATTATTTGGTGGGTATTATATATATATATATATATATATATATATATAATTAATTAATTAATTATACGATGGTGTTGCATGCATTAATTTGCAATAATTTATTTCATTCCGTTAACTCATATTTTCCAAACAAATAGTAAAATACTATATGGCAAGATGGGTAATCATTATGCAATAATAGATAGAATATATGACAATCCAGTTGTTATGGGTTAGCTACTTATAAAATTGTTCGTTGTTTTCCCGTAGTTGCAATTTGAGAATTTTTCTTTTAACTTGTTTAGGTGCTGGAAATTTTTTGTATGGTAACATATTAATGTGATTCAAGTTTTTAATAATATTAATATAGATAATTAAATATTAGGTGTATTATATTATATAAACACCATTAGATTTATAATATTGAAGGAATGAGACTTAACCCTAGGCTTGAAATTTAAGAAATATGAGACTTGACATATTAGTTGGGATCAAGACTTATGAACTTGACTATAGATTTGAGTGAGTTTTTTGGGTCTAGGCTAGACATATAGTAATATGGATGTCTGCAGACTTGTTTGCTTACAAATATTGTACATTTGAATAGATTCCGTTGATTTGGAAGCCCAATGAAAGGGAAGGCTCAAGTCCCAGAGTGATTGTTCAATTATTTGAGGCAAGTGGATTTATCAACCCTTGTTAAGTGTATAGAATCATGTATTTCCTTGTGGTATGTGTTGGGGAGTAATGGGACTTGGTGATGGGTTGACTTGTCCATATTGAATAATTCTAATGATGATAAAGGGGTAATAAAAGGCAATATGATTAATTATTGGTGTGTGATGTGTTGAAAATGATTTGAAAGACTTATTGGTTCATTATTGATGTTGTATCACGATTGTGTTGTTGTGAATTGTTTATTGTTATGAAAATGGCCATTTCCTCATTATTTGTGTGAACATGTCATTTGCATTGATTCCGAGATATGGTTGTGACAAGTGTTATGTCAATTGAGGAAGAATAAGAAATTAAAGAGGATGTACCATTTCAAGGGACTTGTCGCGCGCCGTGATGAATATTATGATTCGAGGGATGTGTCGCACGTCATGACAAATTCTATTATCAAGGGACGTATCACATGCCGTGATAGATTTTATTATTAAGGGTCGTGTCGCACACCGCGATGGATGCATGGACATATATGTCCCCATGGGTCCCGAATTAAGAGACAGCGGGTGTGTATCACTACATCAGACATGCATCACTATACTTGGCATTACATTTCATTGCATTGCATATCTTTATTATTTGTGAACTTGTGAGTGCCTTTCTGTGGAACTTGTGATTGGTGAACTTGATCTCGTGTATTATTGATTTGAAATTGTCGAAGTGTTTTCATTGAGCTATGCGCTATACTATTTGTGAACTGTTAGGTTTGAATGGTTTTATGCAGGTTGTAGTTGTGGAGGTTCGGTTGGGATGGTAGGAGTACCCTTATTCTATATTCTTAACTTGTGTTTAGGAGTTTGCTTGTTGAGTACTGTTTGGTTTGGTACTCACCCCTTGCTTCTACATTTGTGTAGGTTACGAGTCCGGATCATTGTGATACTTTTTATTCTCTTCTTGTTCGAGACTTCCTATGAAGATTTGTGAGTTAATTGTTTGTCATCACAGCGGGTCTTCTTACTCCTATTTATGATCTTGTTCTACTTTAGAGACAACATCATTTGAGACTTGTAATTTCTTTCAAATCTATTGTAATACATTAGAGGCTTGTGCACGTGACAACCCGGTTTTGGGGGTATATTTAGGTTGATTATAAATTTCTGCATTATTTTATTGTATTGGATTTTTATTCTGGTTTTACTTCCGCATTTATCGTATTAGTAAGATTTTAGGTTGATTTTTCTTAGGGGATAAGATGAGTGCCATCACGTCTATTTTTGGATTGTGACAAAATGACGTGTCGCACGCCGTGGTGAATTTTATTATTGAGGGTCGTGTGGCACACCGCGACGGATGCATGGATAGATATGTCCCTATGGGTCTCGAAATAAGAGACAGCGTGTGTGTATCTCTAGGTCAGACATGCATCACTATACTTGGCATTACATTTCATTGCAATGCGTATCTTTATAATTTGTGAACTTGTGAGTGACTTTCTGTGGAACTTGTGATTGGTGAACTTGATCTCCTGTATTGTTGATCTGAAATTGTCGAAGTGTTGTTATTGAGATATGCGCTATATTATTTGTGAACTGTTAGGTTGGACTAGTTTTATGCAGGTTGTAGTTGTGGAGGTTCGGTTTGGGCGGTAGGAGTACCCGTATTCTATATTCTTAACTTGTGTTTAGAAGTTTTCTTGCTGAGTACCATGTGGTTTGGTACTCACCCCTTGCTTCTACAATTGTGTAGGTTATGAGCCAGGATCCTTGTGATATTTCTTATTCTCTTCTTGTCTGAGGCTTCTTATGGATATTTGTGAAGTAGTGTTTGTCATCGCAGCGGGCCTCCTTACTCTTATTTATGATCTTGTTCTACTTTAGAGACAACATCATTTGAGACTTGTAATTTCTTTCAAATCTATTGTAATACATTAGTGGCTTCTGCACGTGACAACCAGGTTTTGGGGTATATTTAAGTTGATTATAAATTTCTGCATTATTTTATTTTATTATATTTTTATTCTGGTTTTACTTCCACATTTATCATATTGGTTGAATTTTAGGCTGACTTGTCTTGGAGGGATAAGACGAGTGCCATCACGTTCATTTTTGGGTTGTGACAAAATGGTATCAGAGCCCCAGGTTCATAGGTCACGTGTGTACAAGTCAAGTCTAATAGAGTCTCGAAGATCAGCGTGGAGACGTCTGTTGCTTATCTTCGAGAGACTATGGTGACTTTTAGGAAAAATCTCCACTTCTTGAATCTCCGTCGTGCGTTCTTGGTCCAATTTGATTCTATCGCTTCATTTCATTCACTCTCACTAATAGTGTTGACTCGTGTTTATTCCTCATGTGAGTAGTTCATGTGTCTTGTATGACTTGGATGTTAGACCTGATGCTAAAGTGGAAGTGGTAGACATATGGAAAGTATGCGTTCTAAAATTAAAAATGTTCTGCAATTTGAAAAGGTTAAGTAAGGGCTTTGATATCATTTGTCACGACCAAAAAATGGACGTGATGGAACTCGTTTTATCCAACCAAATCACTTCTTCCAATATGTTTGATTTTAGCATGAAATTAATGCACTGAAAATGTGTAATTGCACACAAGTGAAACAAGGCATGAACCATTATGATATTGACACACAAGTGAAAATTGTCATAGCTTGTACAATGTTACATAATTATTTGCAAGAATACCAAAGGAGTGATGAAATATTTATGGTCTATGAGCATCAAAATATAGTTGCGAATGATATTGACCAACAAATGGCTCAATGTAACAATGTTGGTTCGTTTTCTCGGTCATATGATTGAGAAATGCAAGTTCAACGTGAGGAGATTGTCCGTACTATGTAGAAAGATTATATTAAAGACCAATACACTACAATTTTTGTTCAAATTTTTATTGAATTAAAGTTTGATCAATCACCTGCTTTTCCTTAACCTCCGCTACCAATGAAGATCCTAACCCATTCTGAACTATCACACCACCATCTAACGTGTCCATAAGGAGAACTCCTAAGCGAGCAAGCCGGTGAACATCTTTGGCTAATTCTTTCTTCTCTTCCTCAACATGTGCTACACTATCCATGGATAGTTTGTTGAGGGCGTCAACCACTACATTGGCCTTACTCGGATGATAGATCACATTCATGTCATAGTCTTTAAGGAATTCAAGCCATCTCCTCTGACGAAGATTCAACTCTTTCTAGGTGAACACATATTGGAGGATCTTATGACCTGTGAACACATCAACATGAACACCATACAAGTAGTGTCTCCAAATCTTTAGGGAAAATACTATGGCTACAAGCTCGAGATCATGAGTCGGGTAGTTCTTCTCGTACCTTAAGCTGTCTAGAAGCATAAGCTATGACCTTACCTTACTGTATCAACACACAACCTAGGCCGACCCTGGATGCATCACAATAAACCACATAACCGTCTGACCCAACTGGTAGAGTCAAGATAGGAGTTGTAGTCAACCTGAAGCTTTTCTCACACTCATTTGACCACTGAAACTTGACCTTGTTTTGAGTGAACTTGGTCAAAGGGGAAGCTATGGATGAAAATCCTTCAACAAACCTCCGGTAGTAACTGGCCAACCCAAGAAACTTCTGATATTAGTCAGAGAGGTGGGTCTGGGCCAGTGCTATACTGCCTCAATTTTCTGAGAATCCACTCTCGCTGGATACCACATGACCAAGGAAAGCGATGGACTGTAACGTGAATTCACATTTGCTGAACTTAGCGAATAGCTGGCGATCTTTGAGGGTTTGCAGAACAACTATCAGAAGAGTCACATACTCTTCCTCACTACGAGAATAAATGAGGATATCATCAATAAAGACGATGATGAATAAGTCCAAATAATGTTTGAACACCCTGTTTATTAAGTTCGTGAAAGCTGTAGGAGCATTTGTTAGTCCAAAAGAAGTAATTACAAATTTAAAGTGACCATAATGAGTCCTAATGGTTGTCTTCGTGATGTCACTATCTCTGAATCTAAGCTGATGATAGCCGGATCTGAGGTCTATCTTAGAAAAACAACTAGCACCTTGAAGTTGGTCGAACAAGTCACCAATTCTGGGGATGGGTGTCATGCCGCCAACTAGAAAGGGGCGGACATCAAGGATATAAGTAAGCACTTGCTAGATATCTGTAATAAACTCATGCCAAAGCTATAGACTCATAAGCAACGGAACCTATATCAGGACACATACTAAAACATATATAACAAAAGGGCCCACTGGGCTACTTTACAACGGAAACAAAACTAAGTCTAAGAAGCCTCTAAATAGTATGAATCTGAGAACCCGACATACCCATTCTGACATATGTACATACATAGCAAAATGTACGCTCTAAATATTTGATAGCTCTAGGTAGAGGTGGAGCTTACCAACTGCTAAATTGGAAGTCTCTGGTCTACTTGAAATGCTTGTTGTCTTGAGTACCTGAGCCTGTATTGACAGAAATGAAACAGCACAATAATAGGGACGTTAGTACATATAACACATGTACAGGTATAAAAAGCAGTCTGAATAACAAGTAGACATGTAAGAATGCTAAAATGAATCAAATATCAAGATAGACAAATCTGAGCATATGTATGCATGAGACATAATCCAAAACTGGAATTGTGACAAATCTTAAGGGTCGACATCTAACATTTCATGGATTATTCATTTATATATACAAAATTCCTATAGTTTGCCTAAGTGATATCTTTACTTTGTTATATAGCTTCGTTGGTCTTTGTAAAACTAACTGTCAGGAATCACATGATGGCATACTATCGGTGATTTGTGAACCCTATATGGCATCTGTAGCCCACTGTCACGACCACGCGTGAAATATCATAGTCTGGATAATGAGGTCTATCAAGGTACGCCCCTAGGGCTTCTGTATGGTCTGCCCGCAGGCCTATATCAGAATGGTGAATTCACGATGGAAAATTCCAGCTGACTCTATCTAAATTCTGTGCACATAATAGCGTCGCTCGTAGTAGCCCTAAAAATATCCATCCCACGCTGCAGAGTAGGCTATACTCTCAATTTAATGAAAAGGCTTATAATAATTAATTCATAAATCATATGGCTCGTGATAAATATTTTGATTACTTTTTTTTTAGCTTGAGAATCATACATCTTGTGACCTATACACTTACGAATAATCTGTGGCCAACTGCTTCCTTTAAATTTATACAACATGTATACTGCTAACTTCTAAGAGTTTCAATTGAAGACACATATAGTTATGTGAAACATATGGCTTCCTTGACCAGAAAAGAGTACTATAACTCTATAGGTTTAGGACTCCAACATGAGAGAGTTTATAAAATAGGATAACTTGCTTTCAAGTATCATATAGTCTCTCATGACATTTATCGGAAGAACATGCGACTTTAGGTTGTGCCTTAATGGCGAAAGAGGTTTTAACTTTACATACCTTACTTCAGGACTTACTATCTTACGTCGTCAAACTCCTTTGCTGAAAACTTTATCTGCAACATAACACCATAAAAGGATACCATAAGAAAATAATCAAAAAGCACAACAAGGCCGAAAACACAATAATAGTTCACGAGCGACAATCTCAACAATTACTATAGATAAATGGTGTATCGCCATACCCTTAATCATACACAATTAACATAAAAAGTCAAACTCATGGCCTCCGAACACCATCCCACGAGTTCTTTATCAACGACGTCAAATTCCGTTATAAGCTCATAGTTTAACTTGGTAGAGAACTAATGCCATCAATTAAAAAATTAGGAGCTCATATAACCAGCTACAACATATTCTTAGCAATTTAGGAATTTCATCAAACACTTGGCGAGCGATAAACTTCAAGAACTATAAGAGTCGCGTTTTCTATACCTAGCCTTTCATTTTATCGTAACCAGCTTACTGCCCCAATACAATATCATTCACCCTTCATCTTGTCAAAATGACACCCGCACACCTTTCTACAAACTCCCTCCTCACCAAAAACATCAACTACCATGGGTAAAACATGGACTCACAGCTTCCTATCCCTATCCCGTGAGTCCTACCCGTAAATTATTCTTAAAGCATCCTTAGAATACTATTTATGGATATAGAAAAGGATTCATACCTATATATCCAAGAAAATCAGCCCCTTCCCCTTTCTATTCTTCAAGAAAAATATTTCTCCTTCAAGAAAACATTTAACTAAGTATATCTATAGGTCTATGGAGAGGAAGACACTTGATTCTTGAAGAAACCAACTTACCTTAAGCTTTGGAGGATTGGAGATGAGAAAAACTTGAAGAAATAACTTGAAACCAGTCCTTAAACGTTCTTGAGTATATGGGAAATGATATCCTAAACTTATAATATAAAAACAACAAGTTTGGCCGACTTTCTCTAAAGTGCCACATGTCCTGCAGTGATTGGGCAGTGCGTGCGTCTGTCGTAGAATGAACATAACTTTTTACTCCGATGTGGTTTTAATGAGTGGTTTGTTTTGCTGGAAACTAGACTCAAATACCTTTAATTTTATAGGTAGTAGGTCCTCTAACTCCTTATATTTTAGGAGATATGTTCGTTCAAAGTCATATGATAAATGAGATCATTTGTAGTATTCCTCCACAATCAACCTTTAAACTTGAATCTTTTCTTTAATGATCTCCTTGGCCCAAAACTTTTGTTTAACCATTCAAATGACTTAATATAGGGGTTACATGGCATGATTAACCATTTTCGATGATATACTTCCCCCGATATCACACATATGCATTGGTGTTTACGAGTCACAACTGTATTTTAAGTTACGAGGTTTTACATTATCCCCTCTTGGGATCATTCGTCCTCGAATGAAGGCTGGCCCTTAAGATGATTCAAACTCTCTTATTTTAAAAAATATTTGGCGGTGTTTCCTTTGTAAACAAGCCTATCCAAAACCTATCAGCTAACCAAAATACACACACATTACTTCATAGAGCATCACCACATGATAATATGCAACGAATATCCACAAGGCTCTACTTGGCCTTATACGAATAGAAACTGCACCAACTAATATAACATACCTTATATGGTGGAAATTTCAACTCTGAGGAATATGTGGTGTGTGTATCAAGTACCGAAACATATTACATATAATAAAGCAGTACTACAAAGTACGAGCAAAATTGATACTCAAATGAAAGGAGTTATGAATTAAAGAACCTTTGTGCGGCTCCTGAAATAAGTGGGTATACTTGGACCTCATGTCAGCCTTTGTTTCCCAAGTGGCTTCATCTATATTCTGACTTCTCCAAAGTACCTTGATTGATGCTACGTCTTTTGTCCTCAACTTCTTGTCCTGCCGGTCTAATATTGCCACTAGGATTTCCTCATACGATAAGTCTTCTGAGAGTTCTATACCTTCTATGGGAATAACCTGTGTAGGATCTCCCAAGCATTTGCGTAACATCGACATATGGAAGACCGGGTGTACTTCAGCTAACTCTCGAGGCAAATCCACCTCATAGGCTACCTGGCCAATTCTACGTATAACTTTATATGGCCCAATATACCTGGGCTCAACTTACCTTTCCTCCCAAATCTCATGGTGCCCTTCATAAGGGATACCTTCGAGAATACCCAATCATCAACTTGGAACTCTACGTCTATACGACGTATGTCTGCATATGATTTTTGTCGGCTCTGAGCCGTCATTAGTCGCTCTTGTATCAACTTTACTTTTTCAACGACTTGGTGAACAAGGTCTGTGCCTAATATTTGAGTTTCACCTACTTCAAACCAGCAAATAGGTTATCTGCACCGACGCCCATAAAGAGCTTCAAACGGAGCCATGCCAATGCTTGAATGATAGTTATTATTGTAGGAAAATTCTATCAAGGGAATATGATCATCCTAATTGCCTTTAAAGTTTAAAACACACGCTCTCAACATATCTTCTAGTGTTTGAATAGTGCGTTCGGCTTGGTCGTCTGTCTGTGGGTGAAATGTAGTGCTAAGGTTCACCTGTGTGCCCAAAATCTTCTGGAATGATCTCCAGAAATATGCCATAAACTGGACACCCTATACGAAATAATGGATAATGGAGTCCCATACAAGCGAACAACTTCCCTTATATATAGCTTGGCATACTCTTCGGCTGTGCTGTTGGATTTAACTTGCAAGAAGTGGGCTGATTTCATCAACCGATCAATGAACACCCAAATGGAATCATGTCTCTTAAAAGAGAAGGGAAAACCTGTAATGAAATCTATATTAATAGCCTCCCATTTCCATATTGGAATGTCCTTAGTGTGAGCTAGGCCACCGGGCCTCTAATGTTCTGCTTTAACTTGTTGGCAATTGGAACATCGTGCCACATATTCTGCAATATTCCTTTTCATGTCATTCCACCAGTACACATCCTTAAGGTCATGATACATCTTTGTGGAGCCTGGATGAATTGAGTATCAGGAACAATGTGCTTCATGCATGATTTTCTGCCTTAACCCTTCTATATTTGGAACACATAGTCTACCTTGGCATCTCAAGGTGCCATATCCTGCTAACTAAAATGCAGTAATTCGGTGCTCTCGAATTCCTTCTCAATACTATAGAAATATAGGATTGGCATACTATTTTTCTTTCACCAATGCCACTAATGATGATTCAACAGTATTCTGTACGACTACGCCTCCATCTTCGGCTTCTAGAAGTCGGACTCCTAGGCTGGATAATTTGTGAACATCTCGTACTACTTCCTATTGTACACGTGGTAAATGTACTAGACTTCCCATTGATAGTCAACTAAGAGCATCTGCTACAAGGTTAGCTTTACCTGGGTGGTAGAGAATGTTCACATAGTCCTTCAACAACTATAGCTACCTTCTCTACCTGATATTCAAGTCCTTTTGCTTGAAAATATATTGGAAACTCTTATGATATGTAAATATATCAACTTGTACCCCATGCAAATAGTGCTGCCAAATCTTAAGCGCAAATACCACTGCGGTGAGCTCCAACTCATGAGTGGGCTAGTTTTGTTCATGTTTCTTCAATTGTCGAGAAGCGTACGCTATCTGTAACACCCCAAATATTTTCTAAGTTAAGACTCGAATCATTCTTCATTTACTTGTAGGGTCATATTGGGTGATTCTTAAATTGTCCATATATGTAAAGGTAAATTTTTTAGTGTGGGAATGATTTTTGGATATCAATTAAGGTCACTAGAATCTCCTAGCACAAAGTTGAGTTGAATGCTTCCTTACCAATTAAGTTTTGATGTAAGATTCTTTCAGGTCAACTTTAAACGACCATATCTCTTAGAATATAAAGAGTTACGTGGCCCATAGCCTATCAAATTAAAGGTATTTGAATCCTCTTTCCAACGCCACAAATTTCGCGTCAATCCAATTTCTGAGTAAAAAGTTATGACCATTTTAGTAACTGATACTGTGCAGTGACGAATTAGCCGACGAGAAAACATTAAAAAGGGTCATTTTTGTCTTTTTACCTCTAAGTAAACCCTAAACGAATTTCTTTAATAATTAAAGATCCAAAATAATAAGATTTTCATCTTTTAATCCATCATTCTCTTCTCTCTCAAACCCTAGGGCAAAACCCTAAGGAAAAATCAAAGTAGAAAACTCCATTCAAGATTCTTTCAATTTTTTTCAAGATTTTTATTCAAGGTAAGTCCTTCTCCAAGAATTTCATTCTTTCTAACTCAAATTCCTCCATACAATTATGAATCACTAATGAAAATCATAATTCTTGGCCATAGAGATTTCAAGAAAGTAATTCAAGAATCTCAAGAAAGGTTTTCTTGATTGTTCTCCTTC
>JAJONR010003215.1:0-10757 GCA_029582245.1 Solanum etuberosum | reverse complement strand
TTCTCTCATTAAGTAATGTATCATTTGCAATGTATCAGACAAACAATGAAAAATCCAATTTTTTTTGTAATTGGAAAAACTTTTGGAAAAAGATGTAACTAGCCACCAAATAAATAAATAAGTAGTATATACACTATAAACATAGCTAGGTTATGGTTCGTTCCAAACAATGCACTTTATGAATGTTAAATGCAATAAAGTAGTGCGCTGCGTAATGTAAGATTGATGGCGTGCCAACCTATATATATAAGAGAGGAATGAATATTGATTTATTCAGAAACAAAAACTTTATATTCATCAAAAAAAAAAAAATAGGAAGGTGAATTGTGATATGGGGAAGTTAGACGATATTGAAATTCAGTCAAGGAAAATGTTGAAACCCTCAGCTCCTACCCCGGATAATCTTCGGAGATTGAACCTTTCCTTGTTCGATCAGCTGGCTCATCGTATATATGTACCAATCCTCTTCAACTACTTGCCGAGCAGCAGTGGTCATGAAACAATATCATATGATAAGCTTCAAAAATCATTGGCGGAGACGCTAACCAAGTTTTACCCTTTTGCTGGAAGACTTGGAAAAGATGATGATGATGATCAACTCTCAATCCACTGCAATGATGAAGGTGTTGAGTATGTTCAAACCAAAGTCAACACAGATGATCTTCCAGAATATCTCGGTCAAGCCAATAATATTGAGTCGTCTTTGCTTGATCTTCTTCCTGTAATGGATCATCTGCCATCAAGTCCATTACTTGGTGTCCAAGTGAATGTATTTAATAAAGGAGGATTAACCATAGGGATACAAATTTCACATATCGTAGCTGATGCTTTCACTTTAGCAAAATTTGTAAATGAATGGGCACACACTAGCCTTACAGGGACGATGCCACAAGATAATAATTCTCTCTCCAGTTTTGGTCAATTGTCATCACTCTTTCCAGCAAGAGTGCTACAGTTGCCATCACTTGATCCCAACACTACTGCCCTAATTATTATAAGAATGTCACAAAGAGGTTTGTCTTTGATGCTTTGTCAATAGAAAACCTCAGAAAAACAATCAAAGATTCAACTACTGGTGACATGATCAAGCAGCCTTCTAGAGTGGTGGTCGTGATGTCCCTAATATGGAAGGTTCTTACACACATTTCTTCCGCCAAAAATGGATATTCAAGGGACTCGTATTTATCATTTGCTATTAATTTGAGGGGAAAACTGTCATGTGTACCGTCTTTAGAACACGCTCTAGGGAATTATGTAATGACAGCAATTGCTAATAAGGAGGCCGATAAGGCAAGAAAGGATCAGTTGAATGATTTTGTAAAGTTGGTAGGAAATACAATACAGGACACATGTGTAGCCATTGGTAAGGCGTCAAGCGTTGATGATATTTCCTCTTTAACTGTTAACAATCAGAAAAAAGGTGTAGAAAAACTTCTCCAAGGAGACAAGATGGACGTTTATGGCAGCACTAGTTGGTGCAAATTTCCTTGGTATGAAGCTGACTTTGGTTGGGGAAAACCATTCTGGGTGAGCCCTGTTAGCTTTGGTAATTTTGAAGTAACTAATCTGATGGACACAAAAGATGGTGATGGAATACAAGTAACGATTTGTTTGAAGGAGAATGACATGAGTGAATTCGAGAGAGACCCTCACATTTTGTCCTCCACTTCCAAAGTAGCATTCCATTCCTTTGGATAAAATGAAACTAATCACCCCTGTTATTGTGTGTTGGGAACTGTGGAAAGCAAGGTGCAGCAAGAAATATGAGCAAAAAAACATCAATATCTACAGAATATGCTATCAGGTTCTATTCCAAGTGAAAATCTCAATGGGGCAAAAATTTTGCACCATGGATTGGAGTTGGTCGTGGCCAAAGGTCTGTCAGGTAGTTGAATCCTACAAACCAAGAGTCAAGAGCATTATGGTGAGATGGATCAGACCAGAAGTTGACAAATGGAAACTCAACACGGATGGTAGTTTTATTCCCTCTATTGGCAAAGCAGGGATCGGTGGAGTTGTTAGGACTGGAAATGGACAAATGGTCATGGCCTTTGCATCACCAATTCATTTACACACTAACAACTACTCAGAAGCTCAGGCAGCCTTGCAGGGTACTCTATGGTGTTGTAATCAACATTGTCACAACTTCACTTTGGAACTGGACTCCCTACTCATAGTTAATATGATTCTTGGTCTTTATAATATTCCATGGAAGCTACAGGAGATTATTAATAAAATTCAAAAGAAAGTGGAGCTCCATGGTATCACAGTGCAACATTGCTATAGAGAAAGTAATATGGTTGCAGATTCCATTGCTAAGTATGCTACTAATATCACCAACAATGAAGTGTTCCTCCAAGAAGATGATCTCCCTCAAGAAATCAAAGGTGCACTTCGAGACTTCATATGCCTTCCTTTAGGTTCAAACCTAAGAAGCATTCAAACTGGTTTTTCGAACCCCCATAGAATTGTAACCAATGTTTGTTCCTCCTCCCCTCCCAATGTGCTCGCACATCTTTTGTCAATAAATTGTTTGTTCCCCCGGGGTCTAAAAATAAAATAAAATTCTTGTTTTCTTCATTCATCACAAACCAATGTTTGGCTATGAGATTAATCAGCCAATTAGTTGATATTCATAACTATCTTTATGTATGTATCTGTTAGCCCCTGGCGCTTGCGAGGCATATTAATTCCTATTTAATAAAAATTCTTCTAATTTAATGATATAATCTTTCTTGTCTTGTTGGTCTAGTAAAATTAACTAATTATAATTGTGAAATCACCATTTCAACAAAAGAAGAGATGAACCAAAATCAATTTTTTTTTTTAATTTGTATGATAGATTGCTTGAACTAAGATCACAAGAATGTAATAAAACCAACCTGCTGAATAATACTATTTGGATAACTAGTGAGCTTATACAATGATTAAGATCAATGATCTCGTTATATTTATTAGTAAATGATTTCTTCTTGATATTCAAATAACTGAAGTAGGTATGTACCAACACTCTCCCATTAATTACTTGCCAACCTTTGAAGAAATTACTGAAAGATGTGATAAGCCAGTGAAATTATAAGAATCTTGAATGCATTCTTTTGATTGAAGAGAAATTAATGGAGACACTCTCTTGTGTTATGTATGATTATTGACCTGATAGAAAATCAAGCCATATTTATTAGGAGGAAATTAGCAGTAATTAAGCAATTGCGGAAAAGTTTTGTACTCTATAAAAGGGGACTACTAACAAACAACTTGAAATCAACCAGGAAAAAAAACAAGCAAGTCTCGAATATTGGAGTTAATATCTCAAAAGGTCACTCAACTTTGAGAATTCATCTAACAAAGTCACTAAACTTTATTTTGTATCAATAAAATCACTCAACTTAAACCTTTGTTTCAATAAAATCATTCAACTAAATTTATCATTAAAATAAGAAAAAATTAGCAAACTAGTCACAATACCTAACACAATTAGTAAAAACAATTACACTTTAAAATATTTATTTAAAATGTCAAATGTCAATATTTTAGAAAATAATTTGTATCCAAATATTATTATTTATCTTTCCTTTTAGTTCTCAAAACAGTCCAACATTGGACCAAATTCTAAACCACTAACCCATAAAAAAAGAAAAAAAATACACCACTACCCATTACCCTTCTTTCCCCATCTTTCAAGTTTTCTATTTTCTCTTTCTTCAAGTTTCTCTGCAGATCAAGAAAAACAAATTATTCAAGGTTCTCCTAATTTGTTCAAGAAATATCTCAATTGATAAAGGTAATTTCGATTATTTAGTGAGATTTCTTTTGATTTTGTTTTCAAAATCACCGATTATGTTGTATTTCGGATTGTATATATTACGGATTTTCCGTCAATTTTTTCGATTTTTATGTGAGTTTGTTTAGATATTCATCAAATATTTATGTATTCCAGATTTTTAGTCTTTTAAACAATATTTTTTGATTTTTTTGTGATTTTGTTTTAATATTTCAGATTTAGTAGAATCTACAAATTCATTTATATATTTATTTTGTTTGATTTTTAATACATTTATATTTGATAAATTCGAAATTTGCTTTTAGGATTTTAGATTTGTGGAAAGCATCTGTCTGTCTACAATGTCTGAGTCAGACCTGCTCCACAACTTCTCTGCTTATTGGGCTCGGGCGATTTTCCTGTCGGGTTCTAGATCTTCGCCGCTCTATGGATGGTTCCAAAAAGACTCTTCTTGAATCCATGGAACTTGATGAATCAATTGTCGGATCGAAGTTCTTCATTGTCCATCATTCTCAATTCTAAATAATCAAAATACAGTTTATTTACGTATTCATTATTTAGGTATTCATCCTAATTGCATATGTAAAACAAAATTTTTATTTTATTTTACTTATTTTATATTTACAATATCACTTTGTATACCAAATAATTTGTATTTAGATTTGATTTCGTATTCGTCCTAATGGTATACCATCAAGTTTTGTATTTATATTTGATTTTGTATTCATTCTCAATTCTAAATAACCAAAATACAGTTTATTTATGTTATATATGTATTCATCTTAATTGCATCAGTAAAACAAATTTTGCATTTTATTTTGCTCATTTTGTATTTTCAATATCACTTTGTATACCAGATAGTTTGTATTTAAATTTGATTTTGTATTCATTTTCAATTCTGAATAACCAAAATACAGTTTATTTACGTATTCATTATATAAGTATTCATACTAATTGCATGGTAAAATAGATTTTGTATTTTATTTGGCTCATTTTGTATTTTCAATATCACTTTGTATACCAGCTAGTTTGTATTTAGATTTGAATTTGTATTCGTCCTAATTGTATACAATCAGGTTTTGAATTGTATGGTCTAACTTTTCAATTGAAATGAGTATTTATCGTGCTCAGTTTGTAAAAAGAAGTTCATCCGAAATTTTGAATACACAAAATCATATTTAAAGAAATTCATCCGAATACACAAAATCATATTTAAAAAAGTTCATCCGAATACATTTCAGATAAAATTATATTTAAAAAAATTCATACAAGTAAAGATAAAAAACTAAGGGAAATATTTTTACCTTTTTTGAAATATTTTCTCCCATGATTCTCTCCATTTTGTTATTAAAAGTTTGTATTCTTTCAAATTAAATAAATATAACAAACCAATATATTGACATTTTAAATAAATATTGAAAATGTTGACATGGGGTCCTATTAGATGCTAAAATATTGATGTTTTGAAAATTTTCCATTAAAACAATTGATATAGCAAAATAAATTATTTTTAAGTCATAAATATGAACTCCACAATGAATAAAATTAAAGAAAAATCATCAGAAAAAACTTATGAATAAACTTAATTAGTGAAATAAATACTATAATATTATTATGTATTTAAGAGTTAAAATGTATTTCGATGAACATTATTCTATCTAACAATAAATATTAAAGTATGATCTTATCATTGGCTTAATGACTGCTAACAATTTTTTTTTTGTAAGACGTCAATTTTTTAATAACCATGCGGTATCAATTTTTTAATAACCCAGTGACCGCAACAATTTAATGTTACAGTTATTAAGTCAATGGTTATATCATTTTTTTATATGACAATGATATATTCTACAATTTTTGTTAATGACAACTTTTACTGTTCTTTTATTTTTTTTTAAGAAACATCCATTATAATACATTTTAAATTTAAATATATTGTAATATTATAATATATTTTTCACTAATTAAGTTTGTTCTTGAAATTTTTTGATGAGTTTTCTTTAATTTTATTTATTTGTGGAAGAAACTGAAAATCATTAATTTCTAAATGTAATATAATAATTAAATTAAAAGAAATAAGTATTTTTAAAAATGAACTGACGGTATAGTTTTCTTGTCCACGGTCAGTGGAGAGAAGTTAATCTCATTTTAAAGTGACAAAAAATAGTTTAATAATTTTTGTAAAATAATTAAGTTAGATGATTTTAAAGCGACGAGAGTTAATTTGGTGACTTTTGTAAATAAACTAGATACATGACCCCGTGTCAGGGGCCCAATATATGTTAATATTTTTTGTCTTAATTTATGTGATATCATGAAACTTGAGAAGTTATCAAAAAGTTTATATGATTTTTAAAAATATTATAAATTATTAATTATGGTAATTTATAGTACTTTTTTTGTTTCAATTCATGTGGCATAAATAGGATTTCAAAAATTAGCTATTTTTAATGTCTTTTAAATATATTAAATTGTTAATTATTGTAATTTATAGCACCTTTTTAATTTTCTAATAATATATGTTACTTCCCATGTCCCAATTTATGTGACATTGATAGATTTTTTGGAGTCAAGTGATTTTCTTATATGTATTTTATTTTTTTCTATATTGTTAATTATTGTGATTTATTGTATTTTTTACGTCAATTTCAAATAATATATGTTTATCATCTAATTCATTTTATGTAGTACCAATAGAATGTCAAGAGTCAGTCGAATTTTTTTATATAACTTTTAAATATTTACGTCAATGTCAAATAATATATGTTTATCATCTAACCCATTTTATGTGGTACCAATAGAATGTCAAGAGTCAATCGATTTTTTGATATAACTTTTAAATATTTATATCGTTAATTATTGTGATTTATAGTATTATTTATATAATTTTTAAATCTATAACCAACAAAAAAGAATAAGAGAAATAAATCTAATAATGAAGATACTAAATAGTAATGAAAAAATATTACTATTACTACTATTATTAAATGAAAAATGGAATGAAGAGTTGGGCCCACACAGTTCATCAACAAAAGAATAACTTTTTGATTGGACATATGAGTCATTAGGTAAATGTTGATTGGTTTTTTGGTCTAATAAAGAAAAAGTACACCTTTAAAGCAAGAGATTACAAAGACTTAAAGAAGGAAAAAATAAAAAGTTCCGAAAATAACCTTGCCTGCTTGTAGACTCTTCTACTTTGTAGTAAAATAATTTTTAAGTTGGACGACCATTTGACTTTGTACCCTACATGAAGCTCTATATATTATGACTTTAGAGGCCCTTATATAAAAGTTTAAAATATTGTGTTTCGGTGAGTTTAAGGATTTAGTCGACAAAGTCATAAGTATAAGGGTTCAACTTACAAACGGAGCCAAGTAGGCCATTCCGCCTATTATTTTCACAACCCCAAGCTTCTTCCTCTTTTCCATATTCTTCAGACCATTGGTCATTTTTTATTACACTTCAAAAAATTCCACTTATAAGGTAGATAAATAATAGGTTTCAAATATATACGTCTTATGTATGATATAAATTGACTTGAGAAAAAATCAAGCGTGCGTGGAATATCATTGGATGTTACGAGGAAATTAACAATAATTAAGCAATTGCTACTTGCAAGATATAATGTAGGGTGCGTTAGGTAAGGAGGAAATCATTTCCACGAAAATGTCTTTTGATTTTTTCATATTTAATAATTTCTTTAAAGATATGGAAAATAAATCTTCTAATGAGAGTAAGAAAAAAAAGAATTTAATATGAGTAAATGACTTTTCTAATGGGAGTAGGAAAAACAAGTTCATAAGTGAAAATCCGTTTATTGCTTCCTTTCCACTCACCCAACCCCGACCCCTCAGATCACTCTCCATTACCACATTCTGTTTTTGTTTTTTTGTAAGAAAACACATCTCAGAAAAGACCATATATTTTTATTTTTATTTTTTAAATAAGCCACCTCAATGGTGGGGGGTTAGGCAGACCCCTACCTGTTCATATCTTGAGCAAAATGTTTTACAAGAGGAGGAATATGGTCCTTTCCTCTATGTGTACAAAAAATGTCCTATGCTTAGGTTACATAAGATAATCCTATCTATAACAACATAGTCGTGATAAAAGAAGAGAACTCCCCTTAACAAACAACTTCAAATCAACAAAAAGAGAAAAGGAACATTTGTGTCTATTTTCCACTTGCAAATATTTCTAGTAATTTCTCTTTTGTTGTTGAATTTTTTTTAATCTAAATGGCCAAGTTAGATATTCAAATCCAGATCAGGAAAATGATAAAACCCTCGGCTCCTACCTCGAATCATTTTCGGACCCTCAAACTTTCATTTTTCGATCAGGGGCTCCTCGTATGTATGTACCAATATTGTTCCATTACTTGCCAACTTGTGAAGAAATTACTGAAAAATGCGACAAGTTGCAAAAATCATTGGCGGAGACGTTAACCCAGTTTTACCCGGGAGATTTAATGAAGATGAATTCTCAATTCACTGCAATGATGAAGGTGTTGAGTATGTCCAAACCAAAGTCAACGCGGATCTTACTGAATTTCTCCATCAAGGAACCAAGAATATTGAGCTTTTGGATGATCTTCCTGAAATGGATCAGTCATCAAGTTCATTACTTGGTGTGCAAGTGAACCTATTCAATTGTGTCATGGGGATACAAATTTCACACATTCTAGCTGATGGTTTCACTTTAGGAACATTTATCAAGGAATGGGCACACATTAGCCAAACAGGGACCATAAAAGGTTGTCTTCCAAGTTTTGGTGGTTTGTCGTCACTCTTTCCCGCAAGAGTGCTATCAGGACCTCAATTTTCAGCACCTTCTGGCCGAGACCCCAACATTGTGACGAAGAGGTTTGTGTTTGATGCTTTGGCAATAGCACAACTCAAAAACAGAATCAATTCGAGTGCCACATTTACCAGACCTACTCGAGTGCTGGTCATCCTGTCGTTAATATGGAAGGTTCTTACGAGAATTTCAACAGCCAAACATGGGCATTCAAGGAAGGGTGGTGTTATGGTCCACAATGGTTAAGAATCGCCAGTGGCGGATGTGAAACCCAAGGAAGGTTTTGATCCAATTTTAGTCGACTTAACGAAAGCGGTACTTAAGAAATCCATTGAGGCTTTCTCCCAAGGGGATATGGTGTACTTAGATATCAAGGTCGTTTATGTGTTCCAAATGTTGATGACTTGAGGGAACATATCTTGTCAGAAGTCCATAGTTCGCGGTATTCCATTCACCCAGGAGCCACCAAGATGTACCGTGATTTATGGGAAGTCTATTGGTGGAATGGGATGAAGAAAGATATTGCGGAATTTGTGACTAAGTGTCCTAATTGTAAACAAGTGAAAGTTGAGCATCAGTAACCGGGAGGTTTGTCCCAAGACATTAGCGTTAATTTGAGGGGGAAATCAAATTTACCATCTTTAGAGCATGCTCTAGGGAATTTCTACGTGACTGTAGTTGCTACAGTAGAGGCAAACCAGTCAAGGAAGGAGTTAAGTGACTTTGTTAACGTGGTAGGAAGTACAACAAGGGACATAGCTGCAGGCATTGATAAAGCAAGTATCGATGATATTACCTCTCTGTCCGCTACCTATGGCACAGAAGTTATAAACAAACTTGGCCAGAAAGATGTAGACAATTATCCCAGCACGAGTTGGTGTAGATTTCCTTGGTATGAAGCCGACTTTGGTTGGAGAAAGGCATGGTGGGTGAGCAGTGTTAGCAAAAATTATGAAGGAATTAGTCTGATGGACACAAAAGATGGTGATGGAATAGAAGCATGGATTGCTTTGAAGGAGAATGACATGGTTGAATTCGAGAGAGACCCAAACATTTTGTCCAATAACACAAAGCAGCATTATATACTTATATGATCAGCTTAAACTAGGATTCATTGGCACTATTAAGATACTCATTATATTAATTCTTTTTTTTTTTTTTTACATTTGAATGAATTCTTTTGTAATTTGAAGAGAAATCAAAGCAAACAGTTTTCTTGTGACATTTTTTTGGTTCCAATGTTTTTCCAACACATGATGAGCCTGATGGGGAATATGCAAATGATATATCGAAAGTCAAAATTAATACATCAAAGACTGTTTTACACATTTAATTGTATGATTTATGATCTTTAAAATATATTGAATTTAATTTTTATTTTTTCAAATAAATTTTTTTTTAATTTTTTATTCTATAAACAATTAATTTAACTCATCGAGTATAATAATATAAATATATAAATTTATACTTGGTAAATTTTTATTTATTTATTTTGAGCACAAAATAGGATGAAAAGAGCAAATGACCCAGTTTGAACATCACCGTCTATGGCGGGTCAAGCCACGAAATTGTACAGTATATATACTACAACCTAATAGACTTTTGCTCTGAAGAAAACCACAAAATTTTTGCTTTCTTCTCTCTTTTTGAAGGCAAAGGTTGCTTTCTGTATCAGTGATAAACCTACTAAAACCCCCTTTTTGCAGAGAGAAATTTGGAAATGGGGTTTGATGAAATGGAACCAATTTTCGGGCGAATAAATGCAGAGTGGTCAGCACCTCACAAAACCCCTTTAAATCCTTTCCTCTTTCATGTCCACGGATTGCCAAGTGATCCCTCTACTCTCCATGTCTGCGCCACTGACTTCCATTCAAATACATGGGACGCTTTGAAGTCTGCGCAGGAGCTTGAAGATATGGTTTGCCTCCTATTCAACTTACTTTCCTTCTTATTTTGGACTCTCGATTCTATGCTTGAATTTTCTCAGCTTCTCCTGCAAAAGTTTTATTCTCTCATTTCAATTCTAGATTTTCTGCTCTAATTGCTAATGTGGATAGATTTAGGGAAGACCAATCGGAGAATTTAAACACAAATTTAATTACTTTTTTTAAAAAAAATGAAGAGGATTTAAGCTCAAATCCAGCAATTAGACTTGAAATATTGCTTAATCCAACCA
>JAJONR010003214.1:0-39682 GCA_029582245.1 Solanum etuberosum | reverse complement strand
CATCTCAAATGGAGGCATATATGCATTTCAAATAGAGACTATAACTCCTCAAATGGAGCGGCGAGGAGTGCATATGATGATACGATAGCTACACACTTAGTAGACGATATCAAAGGTAAAGGGTGCATAAACATGTGAACTAATGAAGAATAGGACAGATCGCAAATAAGGGTTGCACATTCCACGTAAGGACATATAAAATAAATAATAGACATAATGTGTATCTGCCATACAAATACTTGTAACACGTATAATGTAGGATCTTATTGACTCAATGATCCTCATTTGACTTGGTGGATAACTCATGAAATTTTCTGTTTAGAGTACCTTTGTCATAATAATACTTGAAAGTATAAACACACCAATATTGGAGAAGGAACACGCATAGAAGTAGCTTGACACATTTTTGAAACCATTGACGGTATGAGGAAGATTTTTATATTTGGAGACTGTACACCCTCACATTGTATCTTTTACCATGAGGATGACTTAGAGATCTCACTTGGTTGGTACAAAGAATATAGGACTTCATGCCATAAAATTTGGAATCAAATAACCTTACATACCTTGTCTCCCGACCAATACTATGTGGTACCATGAATCAGCCTTTCCTTTGAGGCGTTAATCTGCATTAATGGAAAGTAATAGAGCTAATATTAACAGCTAATAAACAAGGTTGGATCAGTTTGACTTGCCAAAACTATAGTAGAGCAGCAAGCTAAAAACCCCTCTACTAATGGGTGTTCTTTTCACTAATTCCCTTATCACCATGTTTACACAATTTATGACCTTCCCATGAGGTCATCCGACACTACCTGTGATTTACAACATCCAAAATAGTAAATAAACACCTAACGGGCAGCACGCCCACACAACCCACAATTCAAATGGTGTATCTTCATTTCTTCCCTAAAACATTTCACATGAATTACTCTTAAGGCTAGCTAAAATTACAAATGATAATCTACAAAATATATAGATTACATCACAATCAGGTCAATAGTTCAAGTAATGGACCACTACGACATTATGTCAAACACCTAGCGGGCATAAAGCACTACAATTCATAAATGGTGTTTCAACATCCAACGGCCTCTTACTTACAAACAAAACTCTCACTACGATATATAGGAGTAAAACCATGCCCTTTACCATTAATAAACCCAACTATCCACCCAGTACTTCTCTAAACTTCAGCACGTATAGACAGCCCCAAATAGAATCTTCATATTTGTGTGAACATTCTATTTACATTGTGTTCTAGAACACTGTGACGAGATGATACTGCGATTATGATAAAGTATTTGTCGGTGAGTGTGATTGATGTCGAGGTCCTTATACTTGTGAGTGACGACTTCATATTCTGATCCATGAACTTGATACTTATGATTTGATCAATTGTAACTGTTGAAGTATGACTATGGAACCTTGTGAAATGTGCTTTGTATATTGTTAGGTTGAGCTGATTTCTATGCAGGTTGTAATTTTGGTGGTTCGGTTTGAATGAATAGAGTTCTTGATTTCTATCTTGTCATCCCGACGTTCCCTCTTGTTCCTTACTTATGTTTTGTTCTATTCGAGATACAAATACATTGAGACTTATATTTATATTTCAAATTCTCTATTATTACAGTAGTTGCTTGTAACGTCACAACTAGGTTTTGGAGATATTTTAAGGTGACTGTGTTTTCCGCGCTTATGTTATTATTAGTGTATTTCCGCATTTATTTCGTGTTGTTGGGTTTGAGGCTAAATTGTCTTGGTGGGATTTGACGAGTGTCATCACATCCATTTTTGGGTCGTGACAGCCAAATTTCAAATAAATTTATAGTTGTCTTTTGTAACACCTAAAAAGTTGTTTCCAATAGTTTTGTGTTTACTCTCTTAATATGAATGACACTACCTTATAAACAAATCCTTTAATATAAAAAAGATAACACTTACTACGATCTCAATGTAATAAAAATCAAGATCTTATCTTGGAACCCCTCCAAGAAACTTAGCCATCACAAACAAAAATATCCTATATTAACCAAACTACAATTAGACTTCTCTGTAACAATCTTGTTTGTTTCGACAGTTTTTTTTTTAAAATTCTGTAATGATTTGATTGTTTTACACCTATAAGAATATTTAATATTTAAATATGATTTGACTATTATAGCAAAAATTATTCAGATTTTTTTTTTCATTTCTGAATGTTATAAGAAGATATTAAATCATTCAAACTCGAAATATCATACAAATGGTACTCTACTAATTTAAAATTAATACAAAATCAATAAATTATAAATAAATGTACGTATAAAGATTTGTTCTCTAAGAGTGTTAAATCTCCTATTCTCCTTGAAAATTAAATTCTTTCAAAATGGAAAACTTTCTACGTAGAAAACTGTAATTATAAGTGTTGATATATAAATTTTATACAATATCAAATACTAATTTCATCAAACTTTGTATACCAAGGAAAATCTTAATCGATCTCAATTGACAATTAAACATTCAACTTTGAAAATATACATTTAAACATGTTGAGTTTGCTTTTAGTTACTGCAATCATTTTTTCAAAATAATAAGTTACCTAGTTTTAGGATGAATTTGAATTTTAAATATTTGTTAGGTTGTTTTAATTTTTGAGATTATTTAGTATTTTTAAATTCTTGGTATGTAGATTTTCTACAGATTAGGTTATCAAGTGGCTATTTAAAGCCCTATTATGCTTAGTAAAAAAATCAAAGACATTTTCAATATTTTTCTGCTGCCTTAATATTTTTAAAAAAATCAACAGTGGGATCAAGAGCTTCATTGATTTTAACGACTGATTTCCGTCGTTATAGAAAAGCCAACGGGGAAAAATTTTAGGCCGAAAAACTTTTTGGTAGTATCTTGAAATTTTTCAACCTAGTCCAGATTTGGACGAAATCAAAGTAAGTAAGGTCTAGGGAAATTCGGTAACACACGGGAGATCAAATTAAGAATTCGATCATATGAGTAGATAACTAACACGTTAAGGAACCCCTATGACTTTACGGAATTGAATTCGGGGGAGTAGAACTCCCGAAAATGATCTTAACGTGAACGAGTATTTTCTGAGTGTCGTAGGTTGAAGGAGTGTAGTGGAATGGGGGTTTGAGAATCCTTTAATTAGCTCTCTGTTCCGTGCAAGCTGCTATGGTGGGATTTGTGCCACCAGTACGGCGCCGGTGCAGCAGGGTGAGGACCGTTGTGGCGGGACAGACGCGACTTAAGTCGGAAATAAACCCCAAAAACATCTTTTCTGCACTTTTCGACTTTGAGAGCTAAGGAACGACCCCAGGTGTTTTCTTGAACATTTTCCACCATTCTTGAGGCTAAAGTAAGGTTTTAATCCCTCGAATCCATCTTTTGATCCTTAGAACCTAGTTTATTAGGTAATTATCGATGGGGGAGGGTTTTGATTTGAGATTTATGGTGGAATAAACCCTAAACTGAGTATGGGGATCAAGGGTTCGACCTAGGGTCATTTTTTTAATCATGATCCAGGTAATCTAGGTCTATGTTTATTGATCCTCGCATTATTATTATTGTTTGTAGACCAATAACAAGCGGAAAGAATCCGGAAGGGGAAGATCAAGTTTCTTAGGGGATTCAAGCTTTGTTCGAGGTAGGTGATGGTTGTGATTTCTTGTTGCGTGATATATGTTTATACTTGATTCATTATATTGCATGTATGTATGTGAATGTTGCATTATTGATCACACTAATCGTAAATGAATATGAACGAAGAACTATACGCCATGAATCACCTCTTAATTATATGATTGTGAGAATGTACATTATGATTGTGATTGTGGTATGTTGAATGGAGCGGGTACCACGATCCGATACACTAACTTATAGGGATCGGATGTCACGTACCGACATAAACATTGGAACGGGTGTCACGATCTGACACACTAACTTGGATGAGTACCACGATCCGGTACACTAATTGTTTGGGTATGGGTTCCTTGAGTGGACCAATGACTTGTTGTATATGTGTAATTGTTGAGTATGTGAAATGGTACGGTGTTCATAAGTGATATTGATATTGTATATGTTCAGTATATGCCTGTTTATGATGTTGTGATGATTTGTTTATATTGCACTTAGTGGGATAGCCGCGTGATCCTACCAGTAAACTGTGGTTGTGTACTGATACTGCACTTGCTCTTTCTTTGTTGAGTACAGGGCATCTTCAAGCGGCTACTGCCAGACCTCGTTTAGAAGATCAGTGATCGTCATCATATTCAAGGGTGAGCCAGTTCTTCCGGGCTACCTTGGGTTCTGTTTATGTTTAGTCCATCTTATTCGGACTTAGACTAGTTCATTAGATATTCTTATGTTTAGTTTGGGTTGTACCCATTTCCTTTAGACTTTTGGTTCATTGTTAGAGTTTTGGTACATTGACTTTTAGGTTCAGGGTGTTCTTTCTGCATTGTTTTTAGTATCGATTGTTAGATCTTTGGAAGTTTATGGGAACTTCCATATTTCTGCATTTAATCCTGCTTCTGTATCTTTAAATGCTTAGTCTTAAGGTTAGTTGGTTAGTAGTTATGGTTTTCCCTCCGGAGGGTTAGTATGGGTGCCAATCACGATGGTCTGGGTCGTGACAATGTTGGTATCAGAACCCTAGGTTCATTGATCTCGATGTACCAAAATGAGTCTAGTAAAGTTTTGTGGAACAGTATAGAGATGTATGTACTTTTCTTCGAGAGGCTATAGGACTTTAGGAAATCTCTTTGTTTTCTCTTGACTCCTTTCGTGTTATAACTTGGGTCCAATTGGTATTTGGCGATTCAAATTGGTATCTAATCTGCTTCACTCTTCTGTCCGCATATGGTTAACACTAGGTTCAACGGCATTAGGCCCATAGTTCCTGTCAACATGCCAGATGAGGAATTCGCAGCAAGAGGTCACGGTCGAGGCAGGGGTAGAGGAAGAGCAAGGGGCAGAGGCCGAGGAAGAGTAGCACCTACTAGGGATAGAGCTCCTGTTGAGAATGCTCCCAGAAATGAGAACCCTCTTACGCATCATGAAGAGATAGAAGAGAATGTTGAGGTTGAGAATGAGGAGCATATTGGACAAGAGGAAGAGGTGCAGGCTGAAACTACAGGTATCCCTCCCTTAGACCCATTGATAGCTCAGCAGATTATGTCATTTATGAAAGGATTGGTTGGTCCCTAAGTGCTTCCCTCTGTTCAAGCAACTCAAGCTCTCGCGAATCCCCCTATTACTATCACTGTCCCCAAGGTGAGTGGAATTATAGGTACTGATTCTTTCTTCCGTCCTTTGTTGGGTCTCGTTATCACTGGTAATGAGCATGAGATGCTGACTAAGTTCTTGAAATTGAAACCCCCTCTGTTCCATGGTTCTTAGAGTGAGGGCCCCTATGAGTTCATTCTAGATTGTTATGAGAGGCTTTATAGGTTGGGTATTATCCATCAGCATGGAGTAGAGTTTGTGACTTTTAAACTTCAGGGTGAGGCTAAGCAGTGGTGGAGAGCTTATGTGGAATGCAGATCTTCAACTTTACCCCCACTCACTTGGACCCAGTTTCATGCTCTGTTCTTGGAAAAGTGTGTGCCCCGGACTTTGAGACATCGTAAGACGGATAAGTTCATGGCTTTGGAGCAAGATGGTATGTCTGTGGCTGCTTATGAGGCTAAGTTCCATGCTTTGTCTAGATATGCTACGCAATTGCTGACTACTGAGGAAGAGAGGATCTGCCTATTTATTAAGGGACTGAATTCTGAGTTACAGGTATTGTCAGTGCAGATGACTTCTGTACGAAAAAGTTTTAATAAGGTAACAGATTTTGTGAAGAAAGTGGAGGGGGTTAGTCGAGACGGTCAGGCTAAGGCATTGGCTAAGAAAGCCAAGAATTCAGGCAACTTCCAAGGCTCCTACTCCAGAGGTTCAGGTAGGCCAACACTTGCAACCCAGCCAATTCAGTCTGCCATGCCAGCATTTATAGGTATTTATTTGGGAACTCCACCTCAGAATTTGATTCAGGATAGCCAGGGAGCCGCACCTTCGGCAGTCAGCAGGCCATCCTTTGAGCGTACTTGCTATAACTGTGGAAAACCTGGCCACATGAGGAGAGATTTCCCCCACCCGCGCATCATATAGTTCACGCAGGAGCAGACTAGAGCAGTGGTAACCGCGAGAAATGGTAGTAATGGTCGAGGACGTCCACAAGGTGGGCGAGCAGGAAACCAGCGAGGCCGTGGTGGTCAGGGAAATAGTAATGTAGGCAGAGGAGCAGTGCAGCCAGGCAGGGAAATCGCCCGTCAAGATGACAGGCTCAGTGTTATGCCTTTCCGGGAAGAGCGAGGTAGAGGCGTCTGACACAGTGATCACAGGTACTATTCTTGTATGTGACAGGATGGCTAATGTATTATTTGATCCTGGTTCTACTTATTCTTATGTGTCCGTGCGATTTGCCTCAGAATTTGATATGATTTGTGATATACTTGATGCCCCATCCATGTTTCTACCCGTGTTGGAGAGTCTGTCATAGTTACCCATGTCTATCGTGCTTGTCCTATCTTTTTTATGGTTTCCAGACTTGGGGTGATTTGATGATTTTGAATATGACTGACTTTGATATAATTTTAGGCATGACTTAGTTGTCCCCCTATTATGCTGCGTTAAATTGTAATACGAATTTTGTGACTCTAGAGATCCCCGGTAGGGAAAAATTAGAGTGGGAAGAGGTGTACAAGCCTAAGCCAACTAAAATCATATCCTCTATTAGGGCTAGGAAACAGGTGGGCAGGGTTGTTTGGCTTATTTGGCTCACATTCGGGACGTTGAGGTCAAGTCTCCCTCGATTGAGTCTATTCCCGTGATATCAGAATTTAGAGAAGTGTTCCCAACTGATTTTCCTGGTATGCCTCCGGATAGAGATATAGATTTCTGCATTGATTTGGAGCCTGATACTCGTCCCATTAAGAGAGCTTAAGGCTCAAATCCAAGAGCTTCTTGATAAGGGATTCATTCATCCTAGTGCTTCCCCATGGGGTGCCCCAGTTTTGTTTGTTAAGAAAAAGGATGGTAGTATGAGAATGTGCATAGACTATCGTCAATTGAATAGGTTCACCATTCGAAATAAGTATCCATTACCTCGGATAGATGATCTTTTTGACCAATTGCAGGGTGCATTTTTTTTTCTCTAAGATTGATTTAAGGTCTGCATAACATCAGTTAAAAATTAGGCCTGAGGATATACCAAAAACAACATTTAGGACTTGTTATGCGGATTATGAGTTTCTAGTTATGTCATTTGGACTGACAAATGTGCCCGCAACTTTCATGAGTTTGATGAATGGTGTGTTCAAACCCTTTCTTGATTCGTTTGTGATAGAATTCATTGATGACATTTTGGTTTATTTGAAAAGTGAGGAAGAGCATGCCCAGCATCTTCGTATTGTTTTGGGTGTTCTTGGGAAACAAAAGTTGTATGCGAAATTTTCTAAGTGTGAATTTTGGTTGACTTCGGTTGCCTTTTTGGGGCATGTATTTTCAAAGGAAGGGGTGATGGTAGATCCCCAAAAGATTGAGGCGGTTAGGAATTGGATTCGACCAAGTTCTGTGATTGAAATTAGGAGTTTTGTGGGGCTCGCTAGCTACTATCGTCGGTTTGTGAAAAACTTCACTTCTATTGCCACACATCTGACAAATTTGACCAAAAAGGTGGTACCTTTTGAATGCACTGAAAAATGTGAGGAGAGCTTCCAAAAGCTCAAGACACTTTTGACCACAACCCCTATTCTAGCACTACCGGTGCAAGGTAAAGATTTCATAGTTTATTGTGATACTTCACATTCAGGCTTGGGTGCGGTGTTGATGCAGGATAAGAATGTCATAACTTATGCATCGCGGCAGTTGAAGGTGCATGAGAGGAATTATCCAACACATGATTTAAAGTTGGCAGCGGTAGTGTTTGATCTTAAGATCTGGCGGCATTATCTTTATGGTGTTAAGTGTGAGGTATTTACTGATCATCACAGTCTACCACATGTGTTCACTCAAAAAGAACTAAATTTGAGACAATGAAGGTGGATGGAGTTACTCAAGGATTATGATGTGACCATCCAATACCATCCGGGTAAGGCTAATGTAGTGGCGGATGCACTAAGTCAAAAAGCGGTGAGTATGGATAGTTTAGCTTGTTAGAGTGTATCCCAGCGACCTTTGGCTAAAGAAATTCAACATTTGGAGTCTAAGTTTATGCAGTTGGGCATCTGAGAAAAAGGTGGGGTGTTAGCTAGCATTGAAGTAAGGACTACGTTCATTGAGGAGATCAAGGCCAAACAGTTTGAGGATGAACATTTGAAAGAGCTCAGAAATAAAACGGTGATTGGTAAGGCACAAGAGATCACTCTTTATCCGGGAGGTGTACTCAGTTTTAAAGGAAGGATTTGTGTTCATAGAGTAGGCGACTTGATTTAGAGTTTATTAACAGAATCCCATGGTTCGAGGTATTCCATTCATCCAGATGTGACTAAGATGTACCGAGATTTGAAGAGACTTTATTGGTGGCCTAGCATCAAGAAGGATATAGCGGAGTTTGTGGCTAAGTGTAAAAACTGCCAACAAGTGAAATATGAACACCAAAGGCCTGCCGGTTTGCTTCAAAGAATGCAAATTCCAGAATGGAAGTGGGAAAGGATAGCTATGGATTTCGTGGTTGGTCTTCCCAAGACATTGGGAAAGTATGATTCTATTTGGGTAGTTGTTGACAGATTGACTAAGTCAGCCCATTTTATTCCAGTCAGAACAGATTATGATGCTCAACAATTGGCTAATGTGTCTATAAAAGAGATAGTAAGGCTGCACGGGGTGCCCCTTTCTATCATCTCAAACTGTGGTACGCAGTTCACATCCAAGTTTTAGGGAAAATTGCATGAAGAATTGGGTAC
Organism: Solanum etuberosum; assembly: GCA_029582245.1. Taxonomy (NCBI): domain Eukaryota; kingdom Viridiplantae; phylum Streptophyta; class Magnoliopsida; order Solanales; family Solanaceae; genus Solanum; species Solanum etuberosum. The sequence continues at coordinate 30,737 of JAJONR010003214.1, read as the reverse complement.
TCAACTCACCTTTAGCGCAGCCTTCCATCCACAGAAGGATGGACAGTCAGAGAGGACTATTCAAGTTTTAGAAGACATGTTGAAAACATGTGTGATTGACTTTGGAGTACATTGGGATAAGTTCCTTCTTTTATGCGAGTTCTCTTATAATAATAGTTACCACTGCATCATTGATATGGCACCATTTGAAGCACTTTATAGGAGAGGATGTAGATCACCCATAGGATGGTTTGAGGCTGGAGATGTGAAACCTTTGGGGGTTGATTTAGTGAAGGATGCTCAAGATAAAGTGAGGAATATTCAAGCTAAGCTTTTAGCAGCCCAAAGTAGACAGAAGAAGTATGCAGACCATAAGGTAAGAGATGGAATTTCAGACTGGTGAGAATGTTCTTCTCAACGTATCACCCATGAAGGGGGTGATGAGATTCGGTAAGAAGGGCAAGCTTAGTCCCTGATTCATTGGACCATTTGAGGTTCTTGACCGTGTAGGGCCAGTGGCGTATAGGTTGGATTTACCTCCTAACTTATCGGGAGTTCATCCGGTATTTCATGTGTCCATGTTGAAGAGATATCATGGTGACGGGGACTACATCATAAAATGGGACTCCGTTGTGTTAGACAAAGACCTTCAGTATGAGGAAGAACTGATTGCTATTCTTGATCGTGATGTCCGGAAGCTGGGGACCAAGGATATTAAGTCCGTGAAAGTTCAATGGAAGCATCGTCCAGTTGAGGAAGCAACTTGGCAAACCGAGAAGGACATGCAAGACAAGTATCCTCAGTTATTCATCGATTCAGGTACTACTCCACTCTTGATTTAGCCTATTTTTCCTCGTTTATCACTGGGGGACGAGTGATGGTTAAATTGGTATCTATTGTAACGACCTGTTTCCATCGTTATAGAAAAGCCAACGGGAAAAATTTTTGGGTCGGAAAACTTTTTGGTAGTATCTTGAAATTTTCCAACCTAGTCCAGATTTGGATGAAATTGGAGTCAGTGAGGTCTAGGGAAATCTGGTAACAAACGGGAGATAAAATTAAGAATTCGATCATATGAGTAGATAGCTAAGACGTTAAGGAACCCGTACGACTCTACAGAATTGAATTTGGGTGAGTAAAAGTCCCAAAAATGATCTTAGCGTGAACGGGTATTTTCTGAGTGTCGTAGGTTGAAGGCATGTTGTGGAATGGGGGTTTGGGAATCCTTTAATTAGCTCTCTGTTTCATGCAAGCTGCTATGGCGGGATTTGTGCCGCCAGGGCGGGGCCGCTGCAGCGGGGTGAGGATCGCTGTGTTGGGACAGACGCGACTTAGGTCAGAAAAAAACCCCAAAAACGTTTTACTCTGCACTTTTCGACTTTGAGAGCTAAGGAATGACCCCAGGTGTTTTCTTGAATGTTTTCCACCATTCTTGAGGTTAAAGGTAAGGTTTTCACCCCTCGAATCCATCTTTCTATCCGTAGAACCTAGTTTATTGGGTAATTATCGGTGGGGGAGGGTTTTAATTTGAGATTTATGGTGGAATAAACCCTAAACTAGGTATGAAGATCAAGGATTTGACCTAGGGTTATTTTATTGATCATGATCCGGGTAATCTAGGTCTTGTTTATTGGTCCTCGCATTATTATTATTGTTTGAGGACCAAGAACAAGCGGAAGGAATCCGGAAGGGGAAAAATCAAGTTTCTTAGGGAATTCAAGCTTTGTTCGAGGTAGGTGATGGTTGTGATTTCATGTTGTGTGATATATGTTTGTACTTTGCTTCATTATATTGCATGTATGTATGCGAATGTTGCATTATTGATCACACTAATCGTAAATGAATATGAACGAATAACTATATGCCATGAGTCACCTCCTAATTGTATGATTATGAGAATGTACATTGTGATTGGGATTGTGGTATGTTTAATAGAGTGGGTACCACGATTCGGTACACTAACTAATAGGGATCGGTTGTCACGTACCGACATAAACATTGGAACGGGTGTCACGATCCGACACACTAACTTTGATGAGTACAACGATCCGGTACACTAACTGTTTGGATATGGGTTCCTTGAGAGGACCAATGACTTGTTGTATATGTGTAATTGTTGAGTATGTGAAATGGTACGGTGTTCATAAGTGATATTGATATTGTATATGTTCGGTATATGCCTGTTTATGATGTTGGAATGATTTATTTATATTGCACTTAGTGGGATAGCCGCGTGATCCTACCAGTACACTGTGGTTGTGTACTGATATTGCACTTGCTCTTTCTTTGTTGAGTACAGGGCATATTCAAGCGGCTACTGACAGACCTCGTTTAGAAGATCAATGATCGTCATCGAATTCAAGGGTGAGCCAGTTCTTCCGGGCTGCCTTGGGTTCTCTTTCTGTTTAGTCCATCTTATTCGGACTTAGACTAGTTCATTAGATGTTCGTATGTTTAGTTTGGGTTTTACCCATTTCCTTTAGACTTTTGGTTCATTGTTAGAGTTTTTGTACATTGACTTTCAGGTTCTAGGCGTTTTTTCCGCATTGTTTTTAGTATCGATTGTTAGATCTTTGGAAGTTTATGGGAACTTCAGTTTTTCTGTATTTAAACCTGCTTCTGTATCTTTAAATTCTTAGTTTTGAGGTTAGTTGGTTAGTAGTTATGGTTCTCCCACCGGAGGGTTAGTGTGGGTGCCAATCACGATGGTCTGGGTCGTGACATTGATCTTTTGGGATCCTGTGAAATCTTCCAAAGAACTACCATACATTTTTTAACCCGTAAGGGCTACCCATTTTAACCCATCAGGGCTACCTTTTCAAGCCGTGCTTTTTTCAACGCATAGCCTTTTCTAAACCATTTTTTAACCAAAATAATGGCAAGCAGCAGTCTCTCTTTGAATGCCCCAAAAAATTTCACTGGTGAAAACTATCAGATTTGGTCAGTGAAAATGAAATCATATCTTGAAACCTATGATCTCTGGGAAGTTGTAATGGAAGATATACCCTTACAACCTCTCCCTGCAAAGCCAAAACTGTAATTCCAAATTCAGTTGCGGATTCAATTTTCTCTAAAATCATTGCTTGTGAGACGACAAAAGAAGCTTGGGAAAAATTAAAAAAAGAATATGAAGGAAGTGACTGAGTCAGGAAAATGCAAATTTTAAATTTGACAAGAGATTTTGAATCTCTTAGGATGCAAGAGAGTGAAACTAATGTTAAGTATTCTGACAAGATTTCTTTTATTGTTAATAAAATCTAGTTGCTTGACGAGGATTTCAAAGATGACAGAATAGTAGAAAAAATTCTTTTGACAATTCCAGAGAGATTCGAATCTTTCATCTCTGGAAGAGTATAAAGATCTCTCTACTATTTATGTTGAAGAACTAGTTACTACTCTTCAAGCACAAGAGCAAATAAGAGCCTTCGGGCAATATATTGTTACTGAAGGTGCTTTTTATGCACAAAACAGAAAAGAAAAAGATAATTATCCTCTTTGCAAATACTGCAAAAGAAAAACACACTTAGAAAATTTTTGTTGGTGGAGACCTGATGCAATATGTCGAAATTGCAAACAAGCCGGTCATGTTACAAAAGTGTGCAAGCTTAAGAACAATCTTCAAGCACAAGTTGTAGAAGCAGAAATCGAGGAGGAGCAACTTTTTTAAATTGCAGTATCTAAAGCAAAGGAGGAGTGTTGAGTTTGCTTTTAGTTACTGCAGTCATTTTTTCGAAATAATAAGTCACCTAGTTTTAGGATGAATTTGAATTTTAAATATTTTTTAGGTTGTTTTAATTGTTGAGATTATTTAGTATTTTTAAATTCTTGTTATGCAGATTTTCTGCAGATTAGGTTATCAAGTGTTTATTTAAAGCCCTATTATGCTTCATAAAATATTCAGAGACATTTTCAATTTTTTTGTGCTGCCCAAATTATTTTTTAAAAAACCAACAAAACATCTTAATTTGATTTAAGTTGACCTCATTAACACTTCATCCTCGAAAATGCACATCTAGAATGCACCCCCTTAAATGTATCTGTAGATGTGCATTTTCGAGAAGCTTTTTGTGAAACACACTTAAATTAAATTGAAGTTTCTAGATGGGTGGAGCTTCAGTGGTGTCAGAGTGTCCAACTAGACACTCTTCATCGGAAAACTACACTTTATACAGGTCAAATCTTACTTTATATTGATATATATAGTATTTTGAACCATCAAAACCAATATAGATCCTGTACCACCTAAAAAATTCTATGTTAAAACTCGAACCATTTTACATTTGAGAATAAGATTATACCGTGAGATTCTTCACAGTTCTTACGTATTAAGGTCAGTTGCTGAGTGTGGGAATGATTTTAGATATAAATTAAGGTCAGTAGAATCCCCTAGCATAAAGTTGAGTTAAAAGCTTTCTTACCAATTGAGTTTCAATATGAGATTTTACTTGTGTCAACTTCAAACGACCATATCTCTTAGCACATAAAGAATTATGTGGCCCTTGACATATCAAATTAAAGGTCTTTGTGCCCTCTTTTCAACGCCGCCAAGTTTGCTTAATTGCATGCTTGGAGTAAAAAGATATGATCGGTTTAGTTAAGCCTCTCTTATAAACACCTCAATCATTTTTAGTGGGGGTAGTTTTGTCTTTTCCCACCCCTACTAAGCTTAGCCAAGTTTCTCTTCACCTAATTAAAGGTCTGGTGTAACATCCCGCCTTAGAAAGAACTAAAGATAGAAAGAACTAATTTGGAAAGAGCCAATTTGAGATTTGTTCAACTTCAAAAGACAATAACTTTCAGTACATGATGATTTAGGTGGTCCATAAGATATCAAATGAAAGGACTTTGAATACTCTTTCCAACGGCACTGAGTTTGCTAAATTTTTAATTCGGATGAGGGAGATATGCCCATTTGAAGACAGCCTATCCGGTTAAGGAAATTTACCTGAATTAATGAGGGGTACTTTTGTCTAATCCTTACCCCATAAATCTTTAACGTTTTTAGTAATAGTTTAGGGGTCAAAACTGATTTGAGTCAGTTTTCACAATCCTAAAGACGCTTAGGCTTTTAGAAGAGAGTTCAAGAAAAGAAAAGATGAGAAAGGAAAGAACGATCAAGATTTCTTGCAAATCAAGGATTTTGTTTCGCCAAATCGAGGTATGTGAGTTTTCATAGTGTTGGGTTCGTTCACCCACATGCAAATCATATGATTTTATTGCAATTTCATTCTCAAAGTTGAAGGCTTTGAGTTCTTGATAAGTTTTCTTGAATTTTAATTTTTTAGTCTTGATTGTTGAGGCTTTGATAAATTCTTGAGAGGAATGTTAGTAATTTGAGGGTTGTCTTGAGTAGATTTTCATGTACTTATGTTGGGTATTCTATTCTAAGTGAGTTGGGAAGAAACCATTCGATTCTAGGTGAATTAGGGTCAGAAAACAAGAAAGAAAATTCATCGGGATTTCAGGGCAGGGGGCTGGTGCGCCGCGCTGCAGTGTGCCAAAAAACATGTTTTCTAGATTAGGGGTTGGTGCCCCACACCACTAAGTGCGCCAGGGTAGCCTGTCCCCCACCCCTTCTCCGCCGTTTGGCCCGTCTGAGTTCTTTCAAAGGTTACCTTTACTCCCTATTGATTCTTACTACCCTAAAAAACATCTAAACATCGAGAAATCATTCATAACATGAATCATAACCCTTGAATTCATAATTCAAATTCAAGGTAGAGTTAAGAGTAAAGTCTTCAGAGTTCGTTCGAGTCTTTTTGAGAAGTCTTTTACAGTCTTTTAAACTTGTTTTAAGACTTGAGTACTTGAGTTAAGGAAGAGTAAAGTTGAGTTTCATTTTTTTCAAAATGATATATGGGAACTAAGTATTCCCAAGAGTAAATGTTTTTACATTTAAGAAGAGAGGAAACACCGATTTCCAAAAGACTTCATGAGGAGTTTTGAGTACTATCTCTTTTAAGAGAAACCTTTTGAGTAATAATCTCAAAGTTGAGGATGAGGAAATGGTTTTTTTTTAATCATATGAGCTAAGTTATATTTTAGGAGTAGTATTGAGCACCTATATGGGGGAGAGTTCAAACAACGCACAACCCCCATAAACCATATAGCCAACGTGGGTAGAAAGGGTCATACTTTTTAGATGATTCCTTATTACTTTTAAAGCATAGCTTAGTGGATCCACTTAGTTGAGGAGTTATATACCCCGGTAAGGTATATGACAGTTTTGGCAGCGTGGGCGAGACGTTGTATCATCACATAGCTCATAGAGATAGTTGTCGGTTAGAGAATCTCCCAAACAGAATTTATTTTGTATTTTTACATACAAAATGAGTTATATTGTATTTTTCAATACATTGAGTTGTTATCTACTGTTTTAAAATCTTTTCTTTATATCTGATCATTGTTATTGCTTTTATATTTAAATGAGATGAGATTGACTTGAGTTGAGATGAGGTAAGTTGTTTTCTTCAGTTCCAGTTCAAGCGTTTATCATGTTTTAGATTTCCCCTTGCATGCTCGTACATTCCACGTAATGACACCATTTGGCCTGCATCTTTTATGATGCAGATACAGGGAATCAGGATCATCAACCGGCGCTTCATTGATCCAGTCGACTTCAAGAGTTGTTTGGTGAGCCTCCTTGCTTTCGGAGGATCCCTCATTTTTGTTTTATCATTTCAGTTGTGTTATTAGGATGTAGTGGGTCTTGTCTCGACACCCATTTCAGTTAGTAGAAGCTTCATAGATAGATATACAGTTGTAGTTCATTAGTCTTTTTCATTTCCATTGTTGATAATTGAGACTCGAGTTGCCTTCTTTGGCCACTTGAATGTTCTTATACATTTATGAGTTTTTTTAATTTGAGACAAGGAGTTTAAAATTTTACTTTAATGTTCTTTTGTTGTTGAGTAAGTCTTCCACTGAGTATTCAGCCAAGCAGTTCGCTTGGGGCCAGCAATGGTTTTCGAGTGCCAGCGACGTCAAGTGTGTAGGCTCGGAGCGTAAAAAACTTGGTATCAGAGCACAGAGTTCAAGAGTCCTAGGGTGTCTATAAAGCCGTGTATGTAGAGTCTTCGTTATTTGTGTGAAACTCACCACATATATAATTAGGAGGCTGTGACATTTAGGAACTATCTCACTTCTTTCATACTTTTTTCGTGTGATAGAGTTCAACTCTATAATGTTTCTTTCTAATTCGTGATTGCGTGTATCTCTCAGATCAAGCCTCCATGAAGAGCTGTTCGAGGTCATCCTGTAGAAGGAATGTTGATCCTCAGGATTAGGGGGTCTCCAATGCACCAGAAGTGCAACCCTAAGGGGAGGTCACTAATGTTGAGTTCCAGGATGCTATCTAGATATTGAGTCAAGTAGTGACCAATCATGTTGGGAAACAAAGAGGGAATTGACAGGATTTGGTTGATACATCCAGAATCCGTAAGTTCTTAAGGATAAATTCTCCAGACTTCACCGGTTCAAGTGTCATTGAGGATCTGAAAAATTTTGTGGAGGAACTCTAGAAAGCGTTTGAGGTGATGCATATTCCAGGTGTGGAGCGTGTGGAACTAGTTGCATACCAACTGAAGGGTATTTCTAGGGTATGGTACGACAAATTGAAGAAGAGTAGAGTTGAGGGTGCACCAATCCTGAGCTGGGCTATGTTCGAAGGGGACTTCATGGGGCATTTCTTTCCCCACGAACTGAGAGAGGCAAAGGTAAGAGAATTTCTCACTCTTAAGAAGGAATCCATAACTGTGCATGAGTATAGCCTCAAGTTCACCCAACTGTCCCGCTATGCTCCGAAGATGGTTGCTGACATGAGGAGCAGGATGAGCTTTTTTGTGTCTGGGTTGTTTCGTCTGTCAAGCAAAGAGGGTAAGGCTGTGATGTTGATAGGGGACATGGACATAGCAAGGCTGATGATCCATGTGAAGCAGGTTGAGGAATATAAGCTGAGAGATAGAGAAGAGTTCCGAAATAAGAAGGTTAAGATAATATTAAATGAGTCCGAGCAGCAGAAGAGTAATACAAAACGGTCATCCTTTCAACAAAAGCCAAATGGACCTGCTCTATCATCTGCTAGTGCACCTGCACCAGGGAACAGAGGTGAGTTTAAGAATCAGAAGTTCAGAGCTAGGCCTGCACAATCTCAAGGTAGTGTGGCACAATGAGGTAATTAGACCCCTGCATGTGCTAAGTGTGGTAGGAACCACCCACGAGCATGTCGTGATGGCTCCGCTGGTTGCTTCAAGTGTGGTCAGAATGGTCACTTCATGAGAGAGTACCCTAAGAACATGCAAGGTAATAGTAATGGGGGCAATAGAGCCCAATCTTCTTCAGTGGCTCCACCAAACAGAGCTGCACCTAGAGGAGCTACTTCAGCGACAGGCGGAGGAGAAAACCATCTGTATGCTATTACCAGATGCCAAGAGCAACATAATTTGCCTGATGTTGTCACTGGTATGATCAAAGTCTTTATTTTTGATGTTTATGTTTTACTTGATCCTGGTGGGAGTCTATATTTTGCTACTCCCTATGTTGCTATGAGGTTCGATATTATTCTCGAACAACTTCTTGAGCCCTTCAGTGTTTCTACACCTGTTGGTGAATCTATTCTAGCTGAGAGAGTTTATCGTGATTGTACCATTTCTGTCAATCACAAGGACACAATGGGTGACTTAGTTGATCTAGATATGGTGGATATTGATGTTATTCTAGGTATGGACTGGCTTCATGCTTGCTATGCCTCAGTAGATTGTAGAACTCGAGTAGTTAAATTTCAGTTTCCTAATGAGCTTGTTATAAAGTGGAGGAGTAGTTCAGCAGTGCCTAAGGGTCGTTTTATTTCATACCTTAAGGCCAGAATGTTTGTTTCCAAGGGGTGCATCTATCACTTAGTCCGATTTAATGACTCTAATGTTGAGACACCACATATTCAGTCAGTTCCAGTTGTGAGTGAGTTTCCAGAGGTCTTTCCATATGATCTTCCTAGGGTCTCTCCTGAGAGAGAAATAGACTTCGGTATAGATATTCTTCCAGATACTCATCATATCTCTATTCTGCCATATATAATGGCTCTAGATGAGTTGAATAAGTTTAAAAAGTAGTTTAAAGGTCTTCTTGATAAAGGCTTCATCGAACAAGTGTCTCACCTTGGGGCCCTCCGGTCTTATTTGTGAGGAAGAAGGATGGTTCTCTTATTTGGTTCAACTAATGCTCATGCAGCGTTCATGGACCTTATGAACAAAGTGTTTAAGACTTATCTTGATACGTTTGTTATCGTATTCATTGATGACATTTTGATTTATTCGAGGAATGAGGAAGATCATGCTAGTTATCTCAGAGTAGTTCTCCAAACTCTAAAGGATATGGAGTTGTATGCAAAATTCTCTAAGTGTGAGTTTTGGCTTGAGTTTGTGGTATTCTAAGCCACATTGTTTCTGGTGATGGAATTTAAGTTGACACTCAAAAGATTGAGGTAGTGCAGAACTGGCCTAGACCCATATCTCCGACTGATATTAGGAGTTTCTTGGGATTGGCTGGCTATTATAGGAGATTTGTAGAGGGGTATTCATCTATTTCATCCCCGTTGACTCAGAAGACAATAAATTTTCAATGGTCTGAAGGTTGTGAGAAAAGCTTTCAGGAATTGAAAACTAGGTTCATTACTACCCCACTGTTGACCTTATCGAAGGGTACACAAGGCTTTGTTGTGTATTTTGATGTGTCCTGAGTTAGACTAGGTTGTTTATTGATGCAGAATGGAAAAGTTATAGCCTATGCCTCCAGACAGCTTAAGATTCACGAGAGGAATTACCCAATCCATGATCTAGAGTTGGCTGCTGTAGTGTTTTCTTTGAAAATATGGTTTCACTATCTCTACGGTGTTCATGTAGATGTGTTCACCGATCACAAGATACTTCAGTATGTATTCAGGCAGAAAGAGTTTAATCTCAAACATAGGAGGTGGTTGGAGTTACTCAAGGATTATGACATGAATATTCAATATCATTCATGTAAGGCTAATGTTGTCGCTGATGCTTTGAGCAGATTTTCTAGGGGTAGTACCGCCCATGTTGAGGAAGGCAAGAAAGAATTAGCCAAATATGTGCACAGACTTGCACGATTGGGAGTCTGGTTAATTGATTCCAACGAAGGAGGAGTCGTGGTGATGAATGGAGCTGAATCATTATTAATGTCTGAAGTTCAAGAGAAACAAGGCCAAGCCCCTGTTTTTCTTGAATAGAAGGAAAACATTCATAAGCAGAAAGTGATGGATTTTGAACAAGGGGGAGATGGTGTATTGAGGTATCAAGGTATATTGTATGTACCAAAGGTGGATGCACTCCAAGAGAGGATCATGGAGGAAGCTCATAGCTCCAATTACTCTATCCATCCAGGTTCCACAAAGATGTATCGCGACTTGAGAGAACTCTATTGGTGGAGTAGTATGAATAGGTGTATTCCAGATTTCGTTGCTAAGTGCCTAAATTGCCAAAAAGTCAAGGTAGAGAACCAAAGGCCAGGTGGTATGGCTCAGAACATAGGTCTTCCGGAATGAAAGTGGGAGATGATCAATATGGATTTCATTACTGGGTTGCCACGGTCTCACAGGCAGCATGATTCTATTTGGGTGATTGTAGATCGGATGACCAAATCAGCCCATTTCTTACCGGTAAAGACTACTTTTTCAGTAGAGGATTATGCCAAATTATATATTCAAGAGTTAGTCAGACTTCATGGAGTTTCGGTGTCTATTATTTCAGATAGAGGTGCGCAATTCACTGCACAATTCTGGAAGTCTTTCCAGAAAAGTTTGGGTTCGAAGGTAAGCTTGAGTACTGCTTTCCATCCCCAGACTGAAGGTCAAGCAGAGCGTACGATTCAGACATTAGAGGATATGTTGAGGGCCTGTCTGATCAATTTCAAGGGTAGTTAGGATGATCACTTACCTCTCATTGAGTTTGCTTACAAAAACAGTTATCACTCTAGCATCAAAATGCCTCCCTATGTAGCTCTTTATGGGAGAAGATGTAGATCTCCTATTGGATGTTTTGAGGTTGGTGAGGCTGGGTTGATAGGACAAGACTTGGTTCATCAAGCTATGGAGAAAGTGAAGACTATTCAAGAAAGGTTGAAAACAACACAATGTCGTCAGAAATCCTACAGTGATGTTACGAGAAGAGACTTGGAGTTTGAGGTGGATGATTGGGATTACTTGAAGGTGTCACCCATGAAGGGTGTTATGAGATTTGGCAAGAAGGGGAAACTCAGTGCCAGGTATATTGGTCCTTACAAGATATCCAAGAGGATTGGCAATGTAGCCTATGAGTTGGGGCTACCGCCACAATTAGCAGTAGTCCATCCGGTATTCCATATTTCAAAGTTGAAGAAGTGTATGGGCGATCCTTCACTTATTATACCTACTGAAAATATTGGTATTAAGGATAGCCTATCTTATGAGGAGGTACCCGTTCAGATTCTAGATCGTCAGGTTCGCAAGTTGAGGACCAAGGAGGTAGCATCGGTCAAGGTCTTATAGAGGAATCAGTTTGTTGTGAAGGCTACTTGGGAGGCTGAGGAGGATATGAAGAAGAGATACCCACATTTCTTTAAATCTGGAGAAATTCCAAACAAAGGTACTAATTCTTTTCTTTGTACTTTTTAAGTTCAAATGTTGTTTTAATTTACATATTCGGTGTTTAAACTGGGTGTTATATATTGCCACCCTTTCGGTGTTTAAACTGGGTGTTATATGTTGCCACCCTTAGTTTACTTCGAGTAATATCACTTGAGGACGAATGTTCCCAATGGGAGATATTATAACATCCCGCCTTAGAAAGACCTAAAGATAGAAAGAACTAATTTGGAAAGAGCCAATTTGATATTTGTTCAAGTTAAGATTAAGTTGTGAGTTTTGGATCAACTTCAAAAGACCATAACTTTCAGTACAGGATGAGTTAGGTGGTCCATAAGATATCGAATGAAAAGTCTTTGAATCCTCTTTTCAACGCCACTGAGTTTGCTAATTTTTTAGTTCGGATGAGAAAGATAAGCCCGTTTGAAGTCAGCTATCCAGTTAAGGAAATTTACCAGAATTAATGAGGGGTACTTTAGTCTAATCCTTACCCCATCAGTTTTAAACATTTTTAGTAATATTTTAGGGGTCAAAACTGATTTGAGTCAGTTTTTACAATCCTAAACACTCTTAGGGTTTTAGAAGAGAGTTCAAGAAGAGAAAAGAGGAGAAAAGGAAGAACGATCAAGATTTCTTTCTAATCGAGGATTTTCTTTCGCCAACTCGAGGTATGTGAGTTCTGATAGTGTTGGGTTCGTTCACCCACACGCCAATCATGTGATTTAATTGCAATTTCGTTCTCAAAGTTGAAGGATTTGAGTTTTTGATGAGTTTTCTTGAAGTTTAATTCGTTGATCTTGATTGTTGAGGCTTTGATGAATTCTTGAGATGAATGATAGTAATTTGAGGGTTGTTTTAAATAGATTTTTGTGTACTTATGTTGGGTATTCGAATTTAAGTGAGTTGGGAAGAAACCATTCGATTCTAGGTGAATTAGGGTCAGAAAATGAGAAAGAAAATTTTTCAGGATTTCTGGGTAATTGGCTGGCGCGCCACGCCAGCAGTGCGCCAGAAAACATGTTCTATAGTTTAGGGGTTGGCGCCCCGTGCCACTCAGTGCGCCAAGGTCGCCTGCCCCCACCCCTTCTCCGTCGTTTGGCCCCTCTGATTTCTTTCAAAGGGTACTGTCACACCCCAAACTCAAGGGGCACAACTAGCTATTAATGCCTCAAGCCCGAGCTGACCCTGCTGAACCATTTGCTACTAGCGCATGATAGCCACACGCAATCAAGAAAAAACAAACAATTATATCTCTGCTTAAAATTAAGCCCTCAGCCGGTATGGCCCTTGTCAATAGATCTATAAAGGAAACAGCTACTCCCAAGAGTTCATATAAAGAAATAGCCAACTAGCACAGAATTCCTGATTGGGCCGTCGAGGCCACCATGATCTCTATACAAAAACTGAAAGCAGGTATATATCAAGACAATACATCAAACATCTAATAAGCTTCAGCTAACCAACAAACTAGGCCAGCATGGCCCGAACGTATTTATACACCCCACTCACTAGTCTACAAGCCTCTAAGAGTGGTAAAGATGTGCAGGACAGGGCCCCAGCCTACCAATAAAAATATATACAACAAAAGCTAACAAACCTCCCAACTCTTGCAGGTCCGGAGGAAAGGCGCTAGCCAACAAGATAGAAGTCAATCCTGATGCTGACGAGGTCTACTGGGTTGTCTGTCGGGACCTGCATGCATGAATGCAGCGCCCCCAGACAATGGGGCATCAGTACCAAATAATGTACTGAGTATGTAAAGCTATAGACTAAATGAGCAACTATCATAATATACCTAAAGCAATCAGGTAAGGAAATCAAAATTTAGATAAACATGCTAACCCACTACTGAATCTAAAAATACAAACAAATGATCAAACAACAACCTAACCAAGCCCCCACAAGCTCGAAATGTACAAACAACACACCACCTACCTAGGCCCCCATAAGCCCAGAAGGTGCCAAATCAACCTACATACCCCTATCGGTAGCCCCTTATCTTTGTAAGAAGTCACATAGCCCTTTTTGACAACGATATAGCCCTGTAGGAAGCGCATCGCCCTCTTAAGCAACATCATAGCTCTGTTGGCTGCACATAGCCCTCTTTTGCATCAACATAGCCCTGTAGGCAACACATAGCCCTCTTTGGCGTCAAAGTAGCCCCGTAGGCAACACATAACACTCATTGGCATCAATATAGCCCCGTGGGAACCACATAGCCCTCTTAGGCAGTAACATAGTCCTCTTAGACAACATCATAGCCCCTACAGGAAGTTCATAGCTCAACAGCTAACAACAATAGCCCCAAGGGCACCAACAAACAATTGAATAGGCTAAAGCCGAACAATTTAGCTTTAAACAATATATATGAATAGTCTCCAAGTAGTTCCTAACTTAGGTCATTTTTAACAGATTATGAGTCCCTAAAATGAGTGTTTATAACCACTCAATCAGCCAACCATTCACAATTATGTCTACAAGATCACCAAAATTAACTATCCTATTATATCACTCCCAAGCTCTAAGGAAACATGCCAAACGAAGGGAATAGCCTTAACATACCTTTTCCTTTATAATTTATGCTGAAAATACCTCTGTCCGCACCACTAAAACACTAAAAAAATTTAAAATCAATTAGTAATTAAGGAGAAGAATTACTATGACATTTCGACAATCGATACGGATTACTATCGTAAATTACTATCTAAGAGCTAAGGTATCCATAAACCGATAAAAGATGGTTCCTACCTTTCTTTACACACCCAGAGCACTTGATTAAAATCAAAACCCTGAAAAAAACTCTGCTGCAAGAACCTCCAAGGAGCTACACCGCTCAATTCACCATGAAAACTATACCAAAACGATGAGCTCGCGACGTAGGGCAATTTTCGATAAGGAGCCAAGAAGAGATCATGAACACACAAGGATGATTTGAGCAGTAATTCTATGATTTTTGTGGGTTTCTTACGAGCTGGAATAAAGAAAAATGAAGAAGATGCTATCTTATAAGCTTCCACCGACTTAGGGGACCCACCTCACGTGCTTGCTTGCGCAGTCTCGGAAAAATGTGAATATCTCTCTATTCTGAAGTCGTATGAACAAACGGTTTAATGCGTTGGAAACTAGACTCGTAGATCTTCAATATGCTAGGTGGTAGGCCCAATAAATCTTTATAGTTTGGGAGAAAATCTTCGAGACATTTGACCCAAATTTCAGAGAAATATTTAAAAAGGAACTTATGCTAACTTTCGCCAACTTATATTTTGCAACTTACCTAACTTAAAAACTTGAGATACAACCCTTGAACACTTAAAATACCACATACCACATCATTCTTATTTTATTACTCACCCTCTTTGTTTTTCCATGAAGGTACGAGTTAAATTAGAGTTGCGAAAAGTCGGGGTGTTACATCCTCCCCCCATTAGAAACATTCATCCTCGAATGAAAAATCTAAGCCACGCGGTTAAGTCCTTAGTAGTTTCCAAAATTTGGCAAAGTGTACTCTATACCCATAATATCCAGGAACCTGAAATGCATAAGATTACAACCTAAGCACCTCACAGGATGATACAAATAGCTAAGCACCATAGCTCCGCAATAATAGTACGAGAAAAATTACAACAATAATAAGCAACAATAAAAAAACTAAATGGATATCCTACCTCACTATGCTAATCAATATTGATATTTTTACCACTGTGGGATCTAAAACAACTAAGGATATCTGGATCTCATTCCATCCTCAGCTTCCCACGTCACCTCTTCCCCATTTTTATTTCTACACAGTACTTTAACAGAAGCCACATCTTTGGTCCTCAACCTTCGGACCTGTCGATCTAATATTGCAACTGGAGTTTCCTCATAGGACAACTGCTTTGTGATCTGAACATCCTCAACAGGGACAACCCTAGAAGGGTATCCTATGCACTTCCGTAGCATCGATATATGGAATACCGGATGAACCGATTCTAGCCCCAACAGCAACTCTAACTCATAAGCCATTTGTCCTATCCTCCGAAGGATCCGGTATGGCCCAATGAATCTTGGACTAAGCTTGCCCTTCTTTTCAAATCTCATAAAACCCTTCATAGGCGATACTTTTAAGAATACCCAGTCATCGACACAAAACTCTAAGTCCCTTCATCACACATCTGAGTGTGACTTCTGTCGGCTTTGAGCTGTTAGAAACCTCTCCCGAATGAGCTTAACCTGCTCCACTGTCTGTTGTACTAAGTCGGGTCCAATTAACCCTGACTCACCTACCTCAAACCATCCAATGGGGGATCTACATTTTCGCCCATACAAAGTCTCATAAGGTGCCATCCCGATGCTGGAATGATAGTTATTATTGTATGCGAACTCTATATGAGGCAAGTGGTCATCCCAACTTCCCTTGAAGTCTAGTGCACACGCCCGTAACATATCCTCGAGTGTCAAAATTGTGCGCTCAGCCTGGCCATTTGTCTGAGGGTGAAAGGCTGTACTGAGATTAACCTGTGTCTCTAGTTCTTTCTGGAAGGCCTTCCAGAAGTTAGCGGTAAATTGTGCTCCTCTATCAGAGATAATAGATACTGGGACACCGTGTAGCCTAACAATCTCTCTAATATGAAGCCCTGCATAGTCTTCGGCTATAAAAGTAGCCCTGACTGGTAAGAAGTGGGTTGATTTTGTTAGTCTGTCAATAATTACCCAAATAGAGTCAAACTTACGACGCGATCGAGGTAATCCTGTAATAAAATACATATTAATTGCTTCCCATTTCCACAAAGGAATGGCTATCTCCTGGACTAGCCCAGCGTGCTTTTGGTGCTCAACCTTCACCTGTTGGCAATTAGGACACTGTGCCACAAACTCAGCAACGTCCTTCTTCATCCCGTTCCACCAATAGATCTCCTTAATATCATGGTACATCTTTGTCGAACCAGGGTGAAAAGAATAACGGGAATGATGTGCCTCTTCCATAATCTGATGTCGAAGACCTGCAACATCCGGAAGACACAATCGACCACTATATCTGAGGACTCCATCTCCTGCTATATCAAATGCTAAAGACTGTTGATCCTGAGCCTTGGCTCTGCGCTGCTCTAAGCTAGGATCCTTCTGTTGCCGTGCTTTTACCTATACAACTAGGGATGATATGGCTGTGTCCTGAATTGTGACTCCACTATCGTCTGCCTCTAACAATATGACTCCTAAGCTAGGTAACTGATGAAGCTCTCACGCTAGCTCACACTTCTCAACACCTAAATAGGATAAACTATACATAGATCTTCGGCTGAGGGCATCGGCTACCACATTCGCCTTTCCTGGATGATATAAAATATCCACGTCGTAGTCTTTCAGTAACTCAACCCATCGACGCTGTCGTAGATTTAACTCCTTCTATCTAAAGATATATTGAAGGATTTTATGATCTGTGAAGATGTCAACATGAACGCCATATAAATAGTGTCTCTAGATCTTTAACGCATACACAACTGCAGCCAACTCTAAATCGTGGATCAGATAGTTCTTCTCATGCTTCCTCAACTACCTTGAAGCGTATGCGATAACCTTACCATGTTGCACTAGAACACATCCCAACCCAACACCAGAAGCATCATAGTACACCGCATAGCCTTCTGGACCCTGTGGCAATGCTAGAACTGGTGTTGATGTCAACCTGTCCTTCAGCTCTTGGAAACTATGCTCGCAAACTTCAGTCCACTGGAACTTAGCTGCTTTTTGAGTCAGCTTCGTTAAGGGTGCTGAAAGTGAAGAAAACCCCTCTACAAACCTTTTGTAGTACCTAGCTAACCCTAAGAAACTACGAACCTTAGCCGGAGTCATGGGTCTGGGCCAAGTCTTTACGGCCTCAATCTTTTGTGTATCAACCTAATGCCTCCATTTGATACAATATAGCCTAAGAAATCTACAAAGTCCAACCAGAACTCACACTTAGAAAGTTTCGCATAAAGTTCTCGGTCTCGAAGAACCTGAAGGACTGCTAGCAGATGTTTTGCATGCTCAGCTTTTGAACGTGAATACACCAAAATATCATCAATAAATAAAATTACAAACAAGTCTAGATACGGCCTGAATATACTATTCATCAGGTCCATAAACACTGTTGGGGCATTAGTTAATCCAAAAGACATTACTAAGAACTCAAAGTGTCCATATCTGGTTCTAAAAGACGTCTTTGGAACGTCTTTCTCCCGAACTCATATCTAGTGGTACCCTGATCTTAAATCAATCTTTGAGAAGAACTCAGCACCTTGTAACTGATCAAACAAGTCATCGATCCTCGGAATGGGATACTTATTCTTTATAGTCGCCTTATACAGGTCTCGGTAATCAATACACATTCTTAGTGAGCCATCTTTCTTCCTCACGAATGACACTGGCACACCCCATGGTGAAGCACTAGGCCTAATAAAACCTTTATTCATCAAGTCTTTCAGCTGATCCTTCAACTCCATTAGCTCAGCAGGAGCCATTCTATAAGGAGGGATAGATATGGGTTGTGTACATGGTAGCATATCCATAACAAAATAAATTCCCCATTCTAAAGGGATACCAGGGTGCTCGTCTGGAAATAAATCTAGAAATTCATTAACTACCGGAATAGACTGAAGTGTCGGTGGTTCTGCATCGACATCATAAATGCGAACAAGATGATAAATACAACCCTTAGTAATAATTCTCCTCACCTTAAGATAGGAAATAAACCTACCTTTCGGTGTTGATGTATCACTTTTCCATTTTCGAACTGCCTCTCCTAAAAAGTGAAATCTAACAATCTTTGTCCGGCACTCAACATTAGTATAACAAGACGCTAACCAGTCCATACCCATAATGACGTCGAAATCGACCATCTCTAACTCTACGAGGTCTACAGCTGTCTAACGGTCGATAATTTCTACCGTGCAACCTCGATAGACTCTCCTGGCAATAATAGACTCACCAACTGGTGTAGACACAATAAATGGTCGATCTAACGACTCTTCTACTATACATAACTTTTCCGCAATAAATGGAGTAACATAAGACAGAGTATATCCAGAATCTATCAAAGAAGAAAAACAATGGGAGCAAACAATCAATGCACCTGTCACAACATCTGGTGATGACTCTGAGTCCTGTCGGTCGGCTAGTGAATATGTACGGTTCTGGCCACTACCAGAACTAGATGCTCCCTCTCTTCCTCCGCATCTACCTCTACATGCTGAAGTCTGGGGTCCACGCCCTGTAGACTCTGATGATGAGGAGGAACCTACTACTGACCTGGTCGACTGACATATACCACCCTGACCTATGTTCGGGCAGTTCCTCCACCCATGCCCCTCCTGTCCACAAGAATAAAAACATGTGGTACCCTGCCTGCACCTCCCGAAATGCATCCTACCGCAAGTACCGCAATGCGACGGGGCTGTCTTAGCCTGGCCTGAACCCATCAGATGCTGAGAGCCTGATACTTGTGAACCCTCACCTAGGCCTGAATGTCCCTGACGATCAAATCTAATACCCTGGAATTGTTGTGGTGGAGGTCTAGGTGGCCTACTAGAATATCGGGGTCTGGGACCACCTTGAAAATCTCTCTGTGCACCAGTGGGCCTAGCCCTCTTCTGTCTCTCTCTCTCTCGACCCTGTCACTCATATACTGTAGATGTTGGCAATCCTCTATGCCCTGTGCGAAGGCTTGAATTCGCGAGATATCCATATTATCATTTAGTGCAGCGGTAGAACAAGCGTCGATATAGTTTGAGTCAAGCCCTCCCACAAATCTACACACCCTGCCATACATCGTATCAACAAATGCTGGTGCATATCTAGCCAATGAATCAAATCTCAGCCCGTACTCTCGAACACTCCTGCTACCCTGTCGGAGGTTTAGAAATTGGTCCACCCGGGCACCCCTAATCTCTCCCAACTTTCATACCACAATACTGCAACATCACGCAATTGAAATGCATCTAACTCAACTGATTCAGTCGCTGAGGCATGCATGACTCTGAATATTTTATGAAGCTGATCAACAAAGTGTTGAGGGTCCTCTCTGCGATCTGCACCTGTAAACTGTGGAGGATTCAGGTAAGAAATTCATGAACTCTCAAACTTCCGGGCCCTTCAGAAGGTCCGACAACATCTGGCGCAACTGGCTGGCGTTGTGCAGCTACTAACTGTGCTAAAATACATACCGCACTCTTGAAATCCTGATCAGATGGAATAGGAGGAACTAGAGGTGGTACTATTGGGGGAGCAGGATGTCCTGTAGCCCTTGGAGGCTCCTGAAGCGGTGGAGAAGCTATAGGGGGCTGAGAATTTGTCTCCCCCTGGGTCTCACAATGGGCTACCTCCACCTGTGGTACCTTACCGGTACCCTCGCCTGCAGCTGTATCTAGCCCCTGGCTAGCTGTGGTCTGTCTGGTGTCAGCCATCTCCATCTGCATACAAATATCAATTATAACCCAGAAACCTCAACCCTTAAGACACCGCTCAATAGCACGAGGTGAGAAAAAGAAGGATAGTCATTCTAACATGCCCGGTAGCTTCTTGCTTATCGAATGTGGTGCACAACACATTTATAAACAAGACTCTACCAGACACGGCTTGTAGACTCCCTAGGATACGACGTTGCTCTGATATAAAGTTTGTCACGCCCCAAACTCAAGGGTCGCAACTGGCTCTTAATGCAAAAACTCAAGCCCGAGCTGACCCTGCTGAACCATTTACTAACAGCGCATGGCAGCCACACGCAATTAAGAAAACAAACAAGTATATCTCGATTTAAAATTAAGCCCTCGGCTGGCAAGGCCCCTGTCAACAGATCTATAAAAGAAACATCTACTCCCAATAGTTCATATAAAGAAATAGCCAACTAGCACAGAAGTCCTGATTGGGCCGTCGAGCCACCATGATCTTTATACAAAAACTGAAAGCATGTATATATCAAGACAATACATCAAACATCTACAAGCTTCAGTAAACCAACAAACTAGGCCAGCATGGCCACAACGTAGCTATACACACCACACACTAGTCTGCAATCCTCTAAGAGTGGTAAAGATTGGTGGGACAGGGCCCCAGTCTACCCATAAAAATATATACAACAAAAGCAAAAAAACCTCACAAATCTTGCAGCTCCGGAGGAAAGGGGCTAGCCAACCAGATAGAAGTTAATCCTGCTTTTGAGGAGGTCAACTGGGTCATCTGTCGGGACCTGCATGCATGAATGCAGCACCTCGAGGCAATGGAGTGTCAGTCCGAAATAATGTACAGAGTATGAAAGGCTATAGACTAAATGAGCAAGTATCATAATATACCAAAAGCAATCAGGTAAGGAAATCAAAATTTAGATAAGCATGCTAACCCACTACTGAATCTATACAAACAAATGATCAAACAACAACCTAACCAAGCCCTCATAAGCTCGGTAGGTACAAACAACACACCACCTACCTAGGCCCCCATAAGACCAGAAGGTGCCAAATCAACCTACATACCCCTATCTTTAACCCCTTGTCTTTGTAAGAAGTCACATAGCCCTTTTTGACAACGATATAGCCCCGTAGACAGCACATATCCCTCTTAGGCAACATCATAGCTCTATGGGCTGCACATAGCCCTCTTTTGCATCAACAAAGCCCTGTAGCCAACACATAGCCCTCTTAGGCGTCAAAGTAGCCCCGTAGGCAACACATAATACTCTTTGGCATCAATATAGCCCCGTGGGAAACACATAGCCCTCTTAGGTAGTAACATAGTCCTCTTAGAAAATATCTTAGCCCCCACAGGAAGTTCATAGCTCAACAGCTAACAATAATAGCCCCAAGGGCGACAACAAACAATTGAATAGGCTAAAGACGAGCAATTTAGCTTTAAATAATATATATGAATAGTCTCCAAGTAGTTCCTAACTTAGGTCATTCTTAACAGATTATGAGTCTCTAAAATGAGGGTTTATAACCACTCAATCAGCCAACCATTCACAAATACATCTACAAGATCACCAACATTAACTACCTTATTATATCACTCCCAAGCTCTAAGGAAACATGCCGAACGAAGGGAATAGCCTTAACATACCTTTTCCTTTATAATTTATGCTTAAAATACCTCTGTCCGCACCACTACAACACTAAAAAAAAATCAATCAGTAATTAAGGACAAGAATTACTACGACAATTCGACAATCGATACGGATTACTATCCTAAATTACTATCTAAGAGCTAAATTATCCATAAACCAATAAAATATGGTTCCTACCTTTCTTTACACGCCCAGAACACTTGATTAAAATCAAAACACCAAAAAAAACTCTGCTGCAAGAACCTCCACGGAGCTACACCGCTCAATTCACCATGAAAACAATACCAAAACGACGAGCTCGCGACGTAGGGCAATTTTCGATAAGGAGCCAAGAAGAGATCATGAACACACAAGGATGATTTGAGGAGTAATTCTCTGGTTTTTGTGGGTTTCTTACGAGCTAGAATGAAGAAAAATGAAGAAGATGCTATCTTATAAGCTTGCACCGACTTAGGGGACCCCCTCACGTGCTTGCTTGCGCAGTCTCACGAAAACGCGAATATCTCTCTATTCTGAAGTCATATGAACAAACGGTTTGATGCGTTGGAAACTAGATTTGTAGAACTTCGATTTTCTAGGTTGTAGGCCCCTTAATTCTTTATAGATTGGGAGAAAACCTCCGAGATATTTGAACCAAATTTTAGAGAAATATTTAAAAAGGAACTTACGATAACTTTCGCCAACTTTTATTTTGCAACTTACCTAACTTAAAAACTTGAGATACAAACCTTGAACACTTAAAATATTACATACCACATCATTCTTAATTTATTACTCACCTTCTTTGTTTTTCCACGAAGGTACGAGTTAAATTAGAGTTCTGAAAAGTCGGGGTGTTACAGGTACCTTTACTCCCTATTGATTCTAACTATTCTAAACTATATCTAAACATCGAGAAATCATTCATAACATGAATCATAACCCTTGGATTCATAATTCATAATTCAAATTCAAGGTAGAGTTAATAGTAAAGTTTTGAGAGTTCTTTCGAGTCTTTTTCAGAAGTCTTTTACAATCTTTTAAACTTATTTTATGTCTTGAGTTTCATTTTTTTCTAAATGATATATTAAAACTAAGTATTCCCAAGAGTAAATGTTTTTACATTTAAGAAGAGAGGAAACACCAATTTCCAAAAGAGTTAATGAGGAGTTTTGAGTACTATCTATTTTAAGAGAAACCTTTTGAGTAATAATCTCAAAGTTGAGGATGAGGAATTGTTTTTTTCAACATATGAGCTAAATTATATTTTGGGAGTAGTATTGTGCACCGATATGGGGGATAATTCAAACAACTCACAGCCCCCATAAACCATGTAGCCAACGTGGGTAGAAAGGGTCATACTTTTTAGATGATTCCTTATTGTTTCTGAAGAATAGCTTAGTGGATCCACTTAGTTGAGGAGTTCTATACCCCGGCAAGGTATAGGACAGTTCTGGCAGCGTGGGCGAGACGTTGTACCATCACATAGCTCATAGTGATGGTTGTCGGTTAGAGAATCTCCCGAACAGAGTTTATTTTATATTTTTACATAGAAACTGAGTTATATTGTATTTTCCAATACATTGAGTTTTTATCTACTATTTTTAAAGCTTTTCTTTATATCACATTATTGGTATTGCTTTTATATTGAAATGAGATGAGATTGAGTTGAGGTTGAGTTGAGACGAGGTAAGTTGGTTTCTTCAGTTCCAGTTAAAGCTTATGTCATGTTTTTGATTTCCCCTTACATAATCGTACATTTCATGTACTGACGCCATTTGGCCTGCATCTTTTATGATGCAAATACAGGGAATCAAGATCATCAACCGGCGCTTCGTTGATCCAGTCGAGTTCCAGAGTTGTTTGGTGAGCCTCCTTGCTTCCAGAGGATCCCTCATTTATGTTTTATCATTTAAGTTTTGTTATTAGGATGTCGTGGGTCTTGTCCCGACGTCCATCTCATTTAGTAGAGGCTTCATAGATAGATATACAGTTGTAGTTCATGAGTCTTTTTCATTTCCATTGTTGATAATTGAGACTCGATTTGCCTTCTTTTGCCAGTTGAATGTTCGTATACATTTTTGAGTTTATTATTTTGAGACATGGAGTTTATAGTTTTAATTTTAAAGTTCTTTTATTGTTGATTAAGTCTTCCACTGAGTATTGAGCCAGGCCAAGGGTTCGCTTGGTGCCAACAATGGTTCTCCAGTGCCAACCACGTCCAAGGTATTGGCTCGAGGCATTAAATCTTGGCAGCGTTAAAAGATGTTTCACGTTCTTTAAAACTTAGAGGAATTAGAGAAAGGTTTCAAGAGGAGAAAAAGCTAGGGTTCAAGCATTCTACAAGTTTCCATTGATTTGGCCAGGAACCTTTGTTCCTGCCAGGTACGTAAGGCTTCTCACAGTGTTGGAATTTTTCGTCCTAAAGCCCTACATCGCAATTTATTCAAGAAATTGTTACATCTAAAGGATCCATTCTTGATTCTAGATATTGAATTTTGTTCTTTAACAATTGAAGTTTGATTTCCTGAGTTCTCTTTAAAATCTTGTAATGTTGTTCATGCTTAGAATCACATGGACCTTATTGATTGTAAAGTTATAATTTTAAAAGGGATCGCATGAAATTTGTTATGTATTGGCTTTGGGTTTGAGAAAAAAGTAGAGTTTAGGAGAAATTTTCAACTGATTTGACGCCTTGTTTTTACATTAAAAAAATCGTCAAGTCGCTAGGGAGGGGCTACAGTGTCGCGCCAGCAGTGCGCCCAGACCTAGCCCTAGTACTCCAGGCCCTGTGGTGGTGCAGCAGTGCGCCCGACCTCAGTCCTAGAAGTTTGGGGCCTAGAGCCCCGCCCGAGCAGTACGCCAGGGGTCGCTGGGCCAATTTCCCCTTATTTTATCCAACGCGTGTTGCTTTATGGGTAGCCATGTTTACCTCACTTATATTAGCTCCTGTATGCTTCATTACACTTAAAAAATCTCTGCATAGCCTAGTCACAAGTCTCTGGGTTCATTTAAAGCTAAAGTAAGTTTAAAAGGAATGTTACTTTCTGTTGTTATATATACATATATCGATCTTGGGCTTGAAAGATAAGTCCATAAGTGAATGTTTTAAAAATGCAAGTATGTTTGATGTTTTGAAAAGTACTTCAATAAAGTAATAGCCCCTTCTTTGTAAAGGGTGAATTGAGGATAATTGTTATTGATCATTTTAGGAGTAGTATCGAGCACCGAATTGGGTTAAAGTCTTTTATGACTCAAAAGTCCCATAAAACTACGTAGCCAGCATATGATAAGATAGCATTCATTCGTCGTGCGAGTCCTCACTACCTCTGAGAAGGCCTATTACATGGATCCATAGTAACAGTATAATCCTATACCCCAGAAAGGTATATGATGGCCCTTGCAACGTGGATAAAATGGTGTATCATTGCTATGCTCATGGTAATGATTATCGGTTAGAGAAACTCCCTAAAAAGTAAAGTACATTATTTTCATATTTCTTTTATTGCTTATCTCATTGTAAAGCTTAAACGGTTTTTACTTCATGTTCAAATATTCAATCAGTTGAGTTGATGTCAATCATTTAGTTCGGTTATTCAGCCATATTACATACTTGTACATTCAAATGTACTGATTTGTTTCGACCTGCATATATTTATGATGCAGATACACGTATTCAGGATCATCAACAAGCATTTCATTCAGATCACTTTGGCTTCAGATAGCTTTGGGGAGCCTCCTTGCTTTCCGGAGGATTCCACACTTATTTATTAGTTATTGTTGAGTTGTTGTCGGTCTTGTCCCGACATCTATCTTAGAATAAGAGGCTTCATAGATATTTAGGATTGATGAGTCTCTTAGTATGTTCTTTTCTGTTTTGAGATCTTGAAGACTATTACTTTTACTTTATTAAGTATTTCCAGACAATTATAGAGTTGGGTTGAATAATGCATTTACAGTTGTCTATTTACTTGAGTAAGTCTTCTGCTAAGTTGTCAGCCAGACCAAGGGTTCTCTTGGGGACCAGCAATGGTTCTCTATTGTCGGCCACGTCTTGTGTGTAAGCTCGGAGCGTGACAGATCCGTAGTGCAATGGAAAGCTAAGGGTATGCACAAAAGTTACACAGTGCTCGAGTTCAATTCTTTATTCTTTTTATTTATTGACATTAAGAATTGATTTGTACGTTGGAGCATTCTTGTTTATTTAAATAAATAATAATAGTCAAAGGCACATCTGAAATATAATATTTTTCATTATTTTTTATCAAATCTATCATGCGTTTACTTTTCCTACTTGAAAAACCACTATTTATTCATCAAAACACTTCTGAATTATAAGTTGTTTCTTGTTCCTACATGAATAATCACCAAAACTGGCCAAAAAATGACACAAATGAAAAAAAGGATAGTTTTTTTTAGTTCAGTGGGGTGGGGAGAGTTAGAAAATGGGTGAGACAATCTCTTAAAGTTGTGTGGTATTCTTCCCATTTATTTTAAAAAAATATATATTTGAGATTTATTAATTCAATAAATATCGATTTGTCAACGAAAAGAGTAAATATATACCATTTGTTAGACATTGAAGGTATAATATATGCACCTTTATTAGATGTAGAGGGTACACATATATGCGTAACATGTCATAACTATTAATTGAATTTTGAAACTGAGAAAGTTTCTCAGTCCCTCCAAAACTGAAGAAACCAAAAACACTTCAATAACTCATTCATTAGCAGTGAGTAAATGCAAAAATGCATAAAATATGTAATGACAACAAACTAATAAGCACATCCATTCAAGCAATGCTCCTGTTCTAAAATAAATGTTACAATAAGGTAAAACAAAGAGTTATAATAATACATTAACCTTTTTTCTCGCTTTTCAATTTAAACTTCTAAGCAAAAGATCGAGATCTTCTTAAAGCTATGTATACAATTTCTGCTTTAGGTGATGCACACGAAATTGTGCATAGATATTAATTGGAGATTGTTGATGATTTCAATTATAATGCACCTTTATATCTTATCCAGATAGTCTGGGAATTTCATTTCCTTTGTTCGTTCATTGATTTGACAATATGAATAGAAATTCCATCAAGATTGTTTGGAGATTCCTTACATAGTATTATTTCTTATTTTCTACAAGTGTTGGGTGGTTTATGATGTATCCTAAGGGAATAAAGTATTGTTGTTGTTTAATGCCTGGCAATCTTAGTAATCTTCCCCATAATGTAATCGATGTTATTCTAATGCATTTGCCTTGTAAAGATGTTGTGAGTACAAGTGTCTTACTAAATAAATGAAGGTATTACCAGTGTAGGCTTACAAAGTTGACGCTTAATAAATCTCTTTGGAAAACAAGAAAGGATTTAATCAACCCTACAGTCAAATTTAGGAAGATCATTTACCATCCATGAAGGATCCGTTACTAAGTTAACCCTTGATATTGTTCATCTAGAATGTTGTCTTGAGATTTAAAACTTCATTTATTTCCTCTTGATGAATGACATTTTACATATTTTGCTTCACCTTCCATATAGAAAGAGATACAAATTGTGCTTCAATGTCATTCATCGAGCGGAAACATTTGAGATTATCAATCTCAAGATAGCTTTACTGACCAACAACATCGAGGATAAACTTAGTAATGGAACCTTTATGAACAGTCAAAATTTGGTAGATGATCTTCCTAAATTTGACTATAGGGTTTAGTCAATTATTTCTTATTTCCTAAAGAGATTCATCAGGCATAAAAGTTGTAAATACAAGAGTGAATACCTTGATTTCTTTGATAAGACGTTGTCCTCACAACTTCTTTAAAAGGCAAACACATCAGATGTCATCAATTATACTATAAGAATGGTTTCTAAGGATCCCAAGCATCAATCTTCGACAACAATTTCTTCCCATATAAGACATTATAATCCACCAAACACCTTTATAAAATAAGAAACAATAATAAGGAATCTCTAAACTATATGGAGAATACTGAAATAAAAACTATTTGGATGGAACTACTATTATGTCACGCTCCGAGCCTACACCTTGGACGTGGACGGCACTCGAGAACCATTGTTGGCCCCAAGCAAACCCTTGGCCTGGATCAACTCTCAGCGGAAGACTTACTCAACATTAGATAAACTAAATTGTAAAGTTTTAACTCAAAAGTCTCAAATGCTTAACTAAGAATATTTTAAAAAAATATTCAACTGGCCAAAAGAGGAAACTCAAGTCTAGAACATTAACAGTAGAAAATGAAACAGACTTCTCAACTACTACTGTCTATCTATGAAGCCTCTAAGAACTATGATGGAAGTCGGGACAAGACCCACGACATCCTAACTAAACTAAAAAGTAAACAGGAATCCACTGAAGCAAGGAGGCTCACCAACCAAATCTGGAACTCGACTGGATCAATAAAGCATTGGTTGATTATCCTAGTTACCTGTATTTGCATCATGAAAGATGCAGGCCAAATGGCATTAGTACTTGGAATGTACGAGCATGTAAGGGGAACACTGAACATAACCTGCAAGCTTGAGCTGATAAAAGGGAAACCAAACTCACCTCAACTCAACTCAACACAAGGATACTCAAACTCGAGAATACTCAACTCATTTCAGTATAAAAGCAACAGTAGTGATGCATTATAAAGAAAGCTTTCAAAACAGTAGATAAAAACTCAATGTATTTAAAAATACAATAATAACTCAATTTGTATGTAAAGATACAAAAATAACTCAATTTGGGAGATTCTATAACCGACAACCATCATTTGAGCTACGTGATGATAGAGCGTCTCGCCCACGCTGCCAGAATTGTCCTATACCTTGCCGGAGTATAAGACATCCTCAACTAAGTGGATCCACTAAGCTATGCTTAAAAAGCAATAAGGAATCATCTAAAAAGTAAGACCCTTTCTACCCACGTTGGCTACATGGTTTATGTGGACTTTGAGTTGTATGAACTCGTCCCCATATCGGTGCTCAATACTACTCCCAAAAATATAACTCAGATCATATGTATAAAAACATTTCCTCATCGTCAAGCTTTGAGATTATTACTCAAAAGGTTCTCTTAAAAGAGATTATACTAAAAAACTCCTCATGAACTCATTTGGAAATTGATGTTTCCTCTCATTTTAAAAGTGAAAACATTTACTCTTGGAAAACTTAGTTCCCATATATTCATTTTGAAAAATGAAAGTCAACTCTACTCATCCGCATACTCAAGTACTCAAGTATTAAAACAAGTTTAAAAAGTTTGTAAAAGACTTCTATAAATGACACGAATGAACTCCCTTGAACTTTACTCTTCACTCTATCTTGAATTTAAATGTGAATCAAAGAATTATAATTTGGAATGTAGGACCTTTCAATGATTTAGGAAGGTTAAGATAATTGAAGATAAGAATGAGCGAAGACCCAAATTAAAGAACACTGGAGCGACGCGGAGATGTAATTAAATTTTTGTTCATGAAATAATTTTTGAGGCAGAGGACACTGTATCCACTCTGCGATGCGGAGAGGGGGATAGTTATATGGGGACTGAAATTGTAAGAACCTCCGCGATGCGGACCAGGGCGCAATTGTTTGCCCGATCTTTTCTTCTCGTCCACAATCTCGATTCAACTCATACCCACTTCAAATTTGTCACGCCCCGAGCCTACACCTAGGGCGAGACTGGCACTCGAGAACCATTGCTGGCCCCAAGCGAACCCTTGGCCTGACTTACATACTCAGTGGAAGACTTTTACTGAACAAAGATAAATCTATGTAATAAACTAGAATGTTATAAAGGAACATTCATCTGGCCAATAAGGAAAACTCAAGTCTCAAAATAATAGAATGAAAATGAAAATACTAAAGAACCAACATCTGACTGTCTATGAAGCCTCTAAACAACTGAGATGGATGTCGGGACAATACCCACGACATCCTAATGAACTAAAATACTGAAAGCAATAAAAAGGGGATCCTCTGGAAATCAAGAAGGTTCACCATAAGACTCTGAATACTCAACTGGATCAACGAAGCACTGGATGTTGATCCTAGTTACCTCTATCTGCATCGTAAGAAGATGAAGGCCAACTGACATCAGTACATTGAATGTACGAGCATGTGAGGGGACAACTAAAACATGACATAAGTTTGAAAGGAACTGAAAGAACAAACCTGGTCTTAACTCAACTCAACTGAACTGAACTCATTTCAATATAAAGCAATGTACATAAGTGCATTATAAAGAAAAGCTTTAAAACATGGATATCAACTATGTGTATTTAGAAATACAATATTACTTTGTGTGTATGCAAAAATACGATATAAACTCTGAATTGTATATAAAAATACAAACAAACTGTCTACGTAAGAATACAAATACTTCTGTGGGAGTTTCTCTAATCGACAACCATCACGTAAGAGCTATTGTATACAACATTTTGCCTCACGCTGCCAGGGCCGTCCTATACCTTGCCGAGGGTATAGAACCTGACTACTAAGTGGATCCACTAGTCTATGCTAAAAAGCACTAAGGAATCATCAAAAAAGTATGACCCTTTTCTACCCTTGATGGCTACATGGTTTATGGGGGCTGGGAGTTGTCTGAACTCTCCCTCATATCGGTGGTCAATACTACTCCCAAAATATGATACTAGCTCTTATGTTTAAAAAACATACTTCTTTCTGTGATTTGAGATAATTTATCAAAAACTAACTCAAGGGCTATCTTGGAAATCAAACTTTCCTCTCTTGATTAATTGTGAAAGTGTTTACTCTTTTCTGAAAACTAGCTCAAAGGTTCTTTGGAAATCAAGCTTTCCTTTTCTTGTTCAAATGTGAAAACATTTTAACACTCTTTGGGAATACATAGTCCCCATATACTCTTTGAAGAAATGAACTTCAACTTTTACTCTTTACTCTTTACTCTTTACTCAACTTGAACTTTAAGTCTTAAAACAAAGTTAAAACATTTGGAAAAGACTTCTGAAAAACTCTAAGAACTTCTCTTGACTTGACTCTTACTTCTCTTGACTTTGATCTTAACTTTCCTTGAATTGAATTATGGA